>QLPM01001981.1:0-73898 GCA_003314695.1 Albatrellus sp. MG142
GTGTAAAGATGAAACAAGTCCAATACCCTGTACCCTGACAGGGGATCTCCGAGTAAGTGCGGATCAGGACATACAGTAGTCCGAAGATATCCGGAATAACAAAGAAAGGGACAAGTAAGTAAAAAGAGGGAAAAATCATAACAGGCCTTACACCATCCATCGTTTTACTTGCACTAGTATGGTATGCAGTTCCCGCATACCCGTAGCTATATAAGCTTAGATATCCTCGTACTGGGATCTCTAAGCTTGTTCTCTTGTATCCTACCTGATACTTGTACTAGCTCCTTGCTGCCTTGTAGTTATCTACTTGGAACACCAGCAATACCAGTGTCGTATCCTTTGCCCTGACAAGGCATCCTCATAACTCGTCCTCACCAGCTTTACCTGAACCCTTCTATCTGTCCTCTCTCTATAGGGGAACCCTTGCTCTTTCTAGCAAGCCACCGAGACGTCCCGAGCATATCCGCACTCGATAGGTGTTCCGGCCACACGTACGTGTGCTGAACCCTTACATTCAGTGCCTTGCAAGCAGGCATTTTCAGATGCTGGACTCACAGACACAAAACATTGTGCACAGTTACTGCCAGAAAACTTTGGCAGCATTCAAATTGTGAAGAATAAGTACAAGAAAGAGAGGAGGAGATGTGAAGCTGAAATAGCTGCTAAAGAAGCTGTGCGGAGACAGCAATGGCTTGATGATGCTGTAGATGAGGTGCAGAAGCAGACATTGGGTACAAACTAGCTGTAGTGACTGATTTTAGAAACCTTTTCACACAAATTTTATTTTTGGGGCAACAAATGGTTCAGAACTGGTTCAAACCTGAACAGCACCTTATGGAACAGTTCAGCACTGAACCAATGCTTAATGTTCGTGTTCGACATCTTTGAAATACGCTATACAGGTTCAGGTTCAGGTTCGGGCTGTGATCCCTCGAACCGGTCCTGAACCGCACTGCGGCAACTTTAACTATGACTACCCGATGTGCATTTTAACCCACAGTGGCTTCGTCAAACAAACAGTCACAACTGTCCAGTGTCAAGCCGCAACTGCTAACAGTGGGCTGCGAGGCTGTTCGCTGTCGATCTGCCTATGCAGTCAGATACGTGATGATCGAATGCGGTTAGGTGCGCATCATGCGCCACTTCGATCGCCAGATTGCCTCGCAGGTTCATTTCTGTTCACGTACACAGCACCCATCCAATCTTACTTAGTCTATATCTTCCCTCGTCCGCTCTGCCGCGCCTGTCCTGTTTCTCTAACAACTCATCATCCAGCAACGCCAGCACCCATCTATTCCTTCGTCCACCCATGATCTCACTCGCAATCGGAAACTCGTCGGATACCGTGCTCTCCAGTCCAGCGTGTCTGCCTGTCACCCTCACCGCCATGATCAACCAGAACGAACCGCCTGAGCTACTCCCATGTGGCCTATGAACAAGTCGCTCAGCGCATTGCCGGATCCATGTAGCGTGTGAAGGATGATAGACAACATCTGCCGCGAGCACGATGTCGAACGGCTGGTCCAGCGGAGGCTCGTCCAGTATTGGATGCTCCCAGTCAAGCGGCCGTACGTCGATGGATGAGGGGCAGGTAAAATTAGTACCGACGTTCCGCTGCAGATTTACTAGGACATCTGGGTGATAATCCGTCGCGACGATCGTAGCTTTTGTACTCTCCATTCGGCGCTGCAAGATCTTCGCAGTCGTAATACTAAGCAGGCCCGTTCCCGCACCGAGCTCGAGGATCCGAAGTGCATGGCCGTCACTGGCTACGGTCGTGTCTAAGCCAAATGCCGCAGGATCTGCACAAAGGCGCTCGGCGAGCAGTATGGAACTAGTCCAGCTCTGCAAGCCAACAGAGGTGTGATCCTCATGCAGAAGCGGCGCATCGTTGAGCTCTACATCAATCATTTCCTCCCCATCCTGCCTGCCCACCTTGATGTAACTTGCAAGAGGGAAGGAAAATGTGCGTGTCAGCGCCTCTTCTTCCTGCGACCCGACGAATGTGGAGAGAAGGGCGGACGCGTCATCAAGGACCTGTGCACGTTCATCAGCCTCGACAGGGGGACACAATTCAAGCCAGCTTTCCGAGCGTGCGATGAGGCCAGTGAGCCACCTGATAGCGAAGGCGCGTTCAAAGGCGTCCGCACGGAGGACGTCGAGGTTGACTGACACGCCCTCATCTTGCAGTTCACCACCCTCCGTTATGAGAGGCGAGTCTTCCTCCTCTGTCTCGATTGAATCCTCCTCCTCCGCGGAAGCATAACCGGAATCAGACACTGAGTCGTTGTGGGCGAGCTTGCGGAGCCACACGGTCCGTTTAGGGATCTTGAGCCTTTGTGAATTGGTCCCAAATGAAGGCGCAAAGTATATGTTCCGAAGGCTGTCGAGGGATGCTCCAATAAGCCATGCAGAATGCCTTCCAAGGTGAACTAAGGAAGGCAGGCTAGTGGTAGGGGCTTGTAGTCGATTGATCGCCGCCATCGGCGGCTGTAATTCTAAAAGGTCTGTATCTCTATAGATGTGTCTAGCCAATGGACGTCGAAGCTTGGAGATGCGAATGGTGGGTCCGTATATGTTGACAGCCCGCAAAACCGAGATAAGATTGCTGGGGCCGTCAAGGGATATATGACTAGCGTCTAAGATATCGAACCAAAGCCCAGGAAAAAAAAAAAAGATAATACGTGAGGTAGAAAGATGGGAGAGGGTGCTTCGAGGAATTATCGCCCATGAACCTGCATTTTAATCGGATGGCAAGCAAATTTTGGAAATATACGAAGGGTTCGGAGCCCGCAATATGTTTTCTTCTCCTTATTTGTGCCACATGCCGCCGGGTTACTCGGGCATGCATCCCGCAGTCATCGCTTTTTGTCGTGCTCAGGCTGTGTCTGTTCTCTTTTGCCACATCCTCCTGTTGTTCCCTCTAGGAATAAAAACTGTACGAAAGAGCCCGTTGTTGGAATAGCAAACTGGCGCACGTACGCGCGCATGCATTTGTTACTGTACGCTGTTATTTGTTTTCAGCCACATGCTGCGGATTTGTCAGCACTGTACAGTTTCGAACTTTCTTTGTTGATTCCTAGTGTAGATATCTTTCCCTCAGTCATTCTGGGTACCTTGACTGAGGTGAGATAGTTATCTTTACTATCACTTTATTGTTACTTATGTATACTACAGTTTATGTGCTAGGTAATTAATATATAGTCATTCTGAGTATGCTTGACTGAGTTTATGTGCTAGCTTGCTGGGATTTACAACACCCATTCACCTCAGTTAATCGCTGTCTAGTGCAACGCTGAGATGTATTGTCCGTCTAGTGCACTGTGTCGAAACCTGTTTCTCTTTTTCCTTCAGCAAAGCAATGTGAAAGATAAGTAATGAAAAAAGCACAGCGAACGATTTCTCGACCAATCAGACGTCAGAGGAGAAAAGTAATCTACGTGGGATCTGACGTACCAAATCGGGGGACCCGGACCGAGCACGGGCCGAAGCTTGACATTCTCCATCAACTGAACCCTCGATTCACGATTATACCCATACGATGTTGCTCCCGATCATTGTTTCATATCAGCTACGCCCTCCAGGGGAGCCACCCACTCCTAGTCTTAGTCCATCAATGACACTCGAATTCAAAGTGAAAGAAGATAGACGCACTTATCACGCAGAATATTACAAGGCCTTGATGGTTGCCGTAGCTGAAGCGAAGTCGAGAACAGGTGAAATCTTAACTGCATGGAGGGATGCGGTAGGAAATATGGAGCTCAATATGGAAGGGAAATCTCGGACACGGGGGGCAGAAACTGAGGAAGAAGAGGGGGAAGGAGAGGAAGAGGGCGAGGGCGACTGATCAGTGTATAGCTTCTCTCTTTCTGGTACGGAGTGGTCAATATTAATACCTCCTCCCATGAGTGAGATTGACTTCCCCAGTCTAATATTCACCTATCATAGACGCCACATTCATGTGCGAGAAGTGATGTCCAAGATATTTCTCGATACACTCGCAATCCTACTAGAAGATTCATCCGAAGCAGGTGACATCTCATTATCTATTGGGTTAGCGGTATCCGAGTGATATCTGCCGCACCTGAGTAGGGGGTAGATGTATAGTCATTTGTTCCTTGGGTCTTTCTGCGGCTCCGTATTTTTCAGCCTTCAGTGCATCGGACTATTAGCGAAGGATTTCTCAGTACAACCCGCATGGGGAGTCCATCACTATGTTGATTTGTGCACTGTCCTCCTCAGTCTATAGGAGTTTTTATGTGTTCTTGTGCGCCGATGTGCCAAGGACAAGATGTTGGCTTCCCTCGGCAGCTAGAAAGCAGGGTTCAACAGCGGCCGGGTATGTTCGTAGTGCTTCCAGGCCTGAGGCGAGGACAACAGCACTTTATTGGGCAAATCAAAGTTACATAGAAAATCCCCTTGTGCACAACGGACAGTCCCAAGACAACATTTCTCCACTCGGTGCTTAGTACAGACTGCAGCCGCGTCTGTGATGGCCTAATTATTGGAATCCATGCCCATACTCAGTTTACATTTTCGTACGCACTGTGTTTTCATTTCTTTCTGTTTTATGTTTTTCGTTATCGCTCTCACTACTTACCTAAAAGGCAACTCGGCATTAGCCGACGCGTGCACATACGAATCTCGTTCGCCCCAGAAAGCCGAAAACTTAAGATTTGTTTCCGTCAAATCGACCTGCACCTTAAGGGAAGCTCACATAACAGAGATGATAGCAGGGATACGACGCTCCCTCTCAGGAGCGCCTAACGAGGCTGCACATATGCCAAATAAAGAAAGGAAGCACAGCGGCGCTCCTGCAGCGATGACCAGACCTGTGAACACATAATACATGCTGGAAACAGCAGGCAAAATGGTAGGCAAAAGGAAAGGCAGAAATATAGAATCAAAGAAATGAAATAAGGCAAAGGGGAGGGAAGGGTGTGATGGAACAAACGCTAGTGTGATGAGCGCGAATGACGAGAAGCGAGAAACCCAGTACATGACCCTCACAACTAAATCGCGAGCACGCTACGCTCCAGATCCGGAGGATCCGACATCCAGGGACCCGCCACGGTCTAACGGCCACAGCCCCTGTACGACTCCGAGACCTTAGAGCGCCAAGCTTGGTTTGCAGGGCTGTGCGTCGACCACTGGTAAGGAAGGGGACATCGAAACCCAACGAGCACCGACACTTGGTCATAGCCACATTCCCACGGCCAAAATCGCGCTCGCGTTGTTGAAAAATAATTAATTTGGGTCTGCCGGGCACGTTGAGGCTGTAGACAGTGCATGATACTAGACAGAGTATATTTGAGTGTTGGAAAATCGACGACAACGGTACGACACCCGCGCGCGCAGCGCGCTTGTCCAGGTCAAGAACAGCCAGACGTGGGCAATCGCGTAAGGAGAGTACAGGGGGGGGCTATTTCATATAACGACCCTGCGGCTGCGCTCGCTTGCGTCAGCTCGCAATCCCGACGGCTCGCCGAATTTCCAAATTCCAACATAGAGGTCATTATCTATGAATGCTATGTGATAGATATGATATTAAGCCTTCCATGATGTTGTTCAGTAACACTCATGATTTTCCAGCACATGATAATGAATTCGGCTGGCATTTTAATGTGTTATGTAATGAAAACATGCATGGCCAAATCTTTGGCATGAGATTTTCGAAACTCTGCCAGACATCGTTTCGAGGCATATTATAGCTGTTTTCGAAATAGATGGCGGTGCCCATTTTGGCACGTCCACACAAGGCTTTCGACTGCAAAACTTGCACCGTTAATAACTCATGAACGAGCCAGTTGTTCATCTCGATGTACACTGTATATGAATTCTGCTGGCCTCGACGAGGGCTATCGATCTATCAGAACAGATTTTCGAAGTTCCTATTCTCAATAAAGCCTGCCTCATATTTCAGCTCATACACACTGAGGAGCTAATAACTCGTGACAAACTTGTATTACATTGTGTCTGTAAATGTAGTATGTACTTGCATGTATTATAAACAGCTTTATCAAAGAAATTTGTCTGAACGTAACTCAAGAAGCGGCCGGTAACTTTTACACCTTTGCTTTGCTTTCTGCCTTCGCAACCACTGCCTCAAAACATGACAATTAATTGCATTCTGTACCACTTTTTCTTGATAGAATTGTTCAGACTATTCTTAGGAATACAAAACTTGTATGAAGCTAAGCTCTAATATAAGTTTGTCGTGAGTTATTAGCTCCTCAGTGTGTGTGAGCTGAAATATGAGGCAGGCTCTATTGAGAATAGGAACGCGATGGAATTTCGAAAATCTGTTCTGATAGATCGATAGCCCTCGTCGAGGCCAGCAGAATTCATATACAGTATACATCGAGATGAACAACTGGCTCGTTCATGAGTTATTAACGGTGCAAGTTTTGCAGTCGAAAGCCTTGTGTGGACGTGCCAAAATGGGCACCGCCATCTATTTCGAAAACAGCTATAATATGCCTCGAAACGATGTCTGGCAGAGTTTCGAAAATCTCATGCCAAAGATTTGGCCATGCATGTTTTCATTACATAACACATTAAAATGCCAGCCGAATTCATTATCATGTGCTGAAAATCATGAGTGTTACTGAACAACATCCTTATGAACGGTAATCATACTTGATGTGAGAGTGATAAGCGTACCAAGCTGCTCTCGTCCTGCGCAGGACTCATCCCGAGCGCTGCTCGAGGGGGCAGTGGGGGTCCAAGACCCTGCACAGAGTCTCAAAGCCCGCAACATGCACCTAGACGGCGTCTAGGGAGGCAAGCGTCGCCATGATAAACCGGAGCAGTCGATTAGCCTAGAGTAAACAGGTGTCTAAACCCGATTTATTTCGTCATTTGTTTACAAAACGTGCTATATGATTGGTCTCAGCTCGTCATTGTGCCCCTTTCTTCCCTCAGTCCTTTGCCATAGAAAGACTGAGATATGTTATTTTTTCTCGACCTCTTACTATACTTTTAGCTTACTTCTGTAGTTCAAGTTGTATTTTTGGTTATCTATCCGCTCTTTTAAACCTCTGCAGCTTGTCTTTATAACACTAATCCCCCAGAGGCAGAGAGAATAACGTGCGCGCGCAAATACTTGTGACCTCTTCAAGTATAGTCCACGCCCAAATTCCTCACAATCTGGCCTTCTGGCTTATTCAAGTGCAGTATCTGTTCTAAATAGTTTAACAACTATCATGGGACTGCCCCAATTCATGGGTTTCTAGTTTCTTCCGCCCCTGCTATCTGGGGAGACGTGATGATCTTACCGCTGCACTATGGACTTCTGTCGACGGGGAGACCCTTTCAATTTTTGTGTCTACCGGTGGTGGATACTTAAAATAGCAAAGAATTTCATCGGATGTTCCCTTGTACCAGCGCTTTAGTAAAGCTCAATCAAGCTCAATCAAGTGACATGTCTTGTGCTGTATATGTTTATATAACCTTGCCAGTGTGACCTTGTAATGTGCGACAATGTCTACGACTTTGTTATACGATCATGAGCAGTTATTGGTAATCTACATTTCTGTGTGGTTGGAAGCCACTTGTCCGAGGAGATCTCACTGAACTCCGTACAGACAATGAACAGTCTACATATAGCAAGTGTATTGATAGGAACGTGTCATAATAATCCTGAAGTCGGGTCCGAAAGCACTGTTCTCAGGCATCACATGGTCTGGCAATGAGCGAATAATTACTACGTACTACTACGCAAGAATTGATTGTCTGTCAATTTCCTGTCATGCCGATGACACGTACAGTCATCTCACAAAGCTGCCTTCAGACTGCTGACCACTATCAAGCTTGTGGACAGGTATTCTGTATACTATTATAGTGCTAGCGCATTTGGATACCGTACCTAACAACTTACCTAAACCATTTGAAGGAAGTTGGCCGTACAGTTCCTGGACACCGCATCCAGGCACGGCTAGTAAACGGAACCGCAGAGTCTTGAGCCCTCAGTCTGGAATGGTTTGCCCACAGGACAACTTTCATAAGACTGTTTTGGGATATGTCGTTATGATGGTGGGCTCACGAGGATGGCCTGCTGATGTTGGTTTGCAGCGCGATGACGGGACCCTGCTACATTAGCCCCATCATGACTGTTCGTAACGTGGTTGTATTAGGTGAACCGAATCAACCGATACGAAAGTATCGCAGACCGTCATGTAATCGCTTTCGTGCTATGTGCAGGATATACGCATGCGCAGAGCCTCTTCTGGGTTCCGGTCTACCTCGTTCTCAGTCTCGTGTCTCCCTGGTAACTGCATGTCTCCCTTGCTTCGGCGTAGCCGACTGCATAACGTGCTATTAGCGAAATAGCCACGAGGAATCTCCTTCGGTGTTCAGGCCATCAAAACATGCTGACAGCGTTGCTATTACCCCTGGTACTCCTTGGCCATCTCTTCTGTTGCGTTCAAGGCCCGCTTGTGTCATGCCGATAGGACTCTATGCGCACCGCGCCTGATACAATACCTACCAGATGGCCAGCCAGGCCGGCCGCCAGCTGCTGTGCGCCGGTCCGTAGCGCTAACCTTTTCTCATCTTTATATGAATGAGCTGCAGGGCTGGAGGGTCTAAGCAACACCCGAGTTCGCACTTGAGTCCACACCTCTTTAATCCAACTCATCACCGTTTAGCATTACCATGGTGAATTGCGCATTGGCACTGCAGATGTTTGTTTTCGATGGCTCACGCTGTCTTAATTTCATAGTTCTCCTGCACCCAGAACGCCTCAGTCGACGGTCAAGACCGTCGGAAATCAATCGATGTCTCGAATTTAAGTTCAAAATTGAGACGCGCAACCAGATGCGTACGTTTGTTAAGTTCTACGGCTATCACGAATGTGCACTTAAGCTCTCTTTGTAACACTAACAGCGCAAGGAAACATGGGACAGGGAGACTACCATCGAGCCCTCGAGCCCAGAGTCCGAACGCAGCACGCTGGCAAGCATCCCCGCTTGAGACTACTTGCCCCAGTGCTGACCCTCCCCGTGTTCCAGCTCGATTTCAAGATTGACCATGCCCCAGGTCCGTACGCTGACAGTGCTGAGGGAATGAGTCCTGAAGTAGGCTTTTTGTTTTGCACGTTCATTTGCGGGGCTAACATGGCGATAGGGATATGATGGCTATCCAGTGGATGCAGGCAAGTACGCATGGACAGCTGATAGACTCGGAGAAATTGCCCTCGTTAGGCAGTATGCACAGGCCTCGTATGCCTCACATCAGCCCTCTGGCCCTGTGGCAGAGGTGCGTGCATCGGCTGACGAACCACGCGTTTAGAAGCTGACTGTCGTCTTCTGCCGCAGATGCTGGATGCAGATAACATGGCCTGGGGTCGTCCTCCGAAGAGTACACACTCCCTTCTGAATTCATGTCAGCGAAAGGGAAAGACTCAATCACCTTGTATCAAGGTATGTTTGACCATCCTTGCAACGGGGCAATCAAGTTCTCATGTAGTGTTTTTTGCTCAAGGCTCAACTGCTTGAGCCAGAAGACCGCGCTTGGATGTAAAGTGGCCTTTGATCTGTAACAACACCTATTTGTATCTTGACTAGTACAGTCTACATGTACAAGTAATATCACGTATACGGCGTGAGATTAGTTTTTTATCGACAATGTTAAATGTCACATGGCCGCGAGATGATGCATATTAACCATATTTCTGCTTTGCCATCTGTATAAAAATGTTCATCGTTGCCTTCTCCTTCTCGCGCATTGCCGTCGCTCTCTCCTGGATGGCAGCCCTTCTGTCCCCACGTGCACCGTCGCGCTTCTCTTCGAACCTCTTCCTCGCAGCATCTCTCCGAGTGATTCTTATAACAACAATAACAAAGGGAGGTTCCAGCATCGAGTAATCAATAGCAATCGTGAATAGATGAGTGCGCCGCGTGGGAAAGAAGGAAGACAGAACGCACCGTTCCTTGAAACTATCGCCCCCACCCATGAGAGTTCCTTCGTCTGCCTCGAGGAATCCGTCGTCTCCCCTGTCCCTGAATGCTCTGTCACTGTCTCGCTGCTCGCGCTTCTTCTCCAACAGGCGCTCTCTCCCGACTTCGCGGGGACCTATCATGTCCTCAAGGCGGTCTTTTGATTTGGCGCGGTCACGTTTGCGTTTGTATTCATGCTCTGTGGCCTCGCACTCCTCTGCAGCTTCGCGGGCAAACATCATATCGGAGTGCGAGGGAAGCGTAGGACCTACGATGCGTCCAGTGCTGTTGCCACTGGGGCGTCCTGACATAGATGACGACCGTCCATATGTTGCGTCACGAACGTCAGTGCGTGCAACTTGCAGGGCATCTCTGTTTGATTTGTTATAAGCGAAAGACCACTTGTAAGCCGTCTGGGAGTTGGCTGCATGGCTGTACTGGTCTACGCCAGCATATAAGGATTCTGGACTCACATGTCAGTAAGGAAAGACTGACTGAGCCCGCTCAAAACACATACTGTGCAGCCTTCCCATATTCCATTCCTAGGTTTGTGTCAGTAGGTATATCGATAAGAAACGGCTTGCTAACCTTGACAAACTTGCGGAAGTATCTGCGTCTGCTCAGTAACAAGAAAGACAGAAGCGTGGGGTACCCACTTCCTAGCCTTTTCCCCAGACAGCTCATCAAAGTACTGTAAGATCCGTGTCTTTAAGGGGGAAGGCGGCAGTGCGGTGGCCGTATGCACGAACCTTGCGTTTCTCATCTTTCAACCATAATCTGAATTCATTGTTTTTGCGAAAATAATCAGACTCTGAGATGGGCTCTGCACCACCTGGAAGAAGGGGCTCTGGAGAGTTTGAACGTTCTCTTGACTGTGACCGCGAACGATGAGGTCGGGAGGACATGGCGGTGTGTTCCAAACCGCTCCCGCCAAACTTTATCCCACGCGGTAAGCTCGGCTTTCGGCCCGAGCCCAGTAGTCACCTCTGGACAAAATATGCCTTCGTTCGAACATCCATGTATGCTATCATGCTCGGCTTAGTTGTTCGCATGAACTCATAGTAAAAAAAAATAGTCGTATAACATGAGTGAAAACCTGATTCGTCAACCACACCCAGCATGCAGCTCTGTGCCCATTTTAGATGGTTGTCTCGTATCGAACAGGGACGATCGTCTGGGGGGCGTTGTCGACCGCAGACACGGTACGTGCCTCGCGGGGAAGGACAGGAACACGCTTTAGCGATACCCGCTCTATAACATGTCCAGTCAGAGGTAAGGAGGAAGACAGGGATGTAAAAATGACGCACCACCCTTGGCCTTCGCCTCGAGATGAGCCTGGCGATTCTGCTTCACTCTGTCCAAGAATTCCTGTCGGCACTTTGAGTGCCTAACATGCTCAACACGAATATTCACGCGCTTCTCGATATATCGATTGCCCACAACTTTGTTAACGATGATGCCCACGGCGTGTGGTGACACATTGCACACTATGCCAGTCCGCCTAAGGGTCCCAGGTCAAGATTACTGGTTTATCCGCGGGAAACAGTACGTACCCATGGTAAAATTTGTGAGGCATGCCCTTTTGTTGGGCGGCATTCGCCTTGATATCAACAATGTCACCAACACGATAGGGCACCAAGTAGGTAGAGAGCTTGATAGGGCCATGATCTGGAATGCAAATGAAGTCCTCGAAACTTATGATAAAGATGACTCCCATACCCTTGAAGCCCCGCTTGAACATGTCGCGCGTGCGCGCACGGTAGCCGAAAGAGTGCGGCATTTTGAGGTCTACAAAACTAGCGGTTAGAGTACGACACAAGCACGATTCAGGAGCATACTGACAGTCGTTATCGAGGAGGTGTCGACTTCGAGATGGCTAGTCTTGTTGTGGTTCGGTAAATACCGAGTGGCTGAGCAATGGTACTTTACAGTTGTGGCTGCTGCGAACCTTCTCTACTTAGGTCGACGCGCATTTGGCGTAGTGTCTTAATCGTCAAGGTAGCCGACCCCAGCTTCGTCCAGAAAAATGCCCAGGTATTCTGCCGCACATCACCAGATCGCTGTCTGTGCTAATTTGTGTCATGTAGGGCTCCGAGGAATCACAGCAAGACGTGAGCTTTCTCCATCACTTCAAGATCCGCTTTTGCGGAGGGATACACGATGCTGACTATAAGCCGTGCCCCATGTTAAAATCCTACTAGTTACAAGGTCCCTCATCGACCTTACGGAGCAGCTCGTCTCGATGCTGAGCTAAAGGTAACGTTTCGCAATTCCAGCAATCAAGCTTTCAGTTCTTGGTCTAGAGCCCGGTGAGCTGATGATGATGCAATGCACTTGCAGCTCGCAGGCGAGTATGGTTTGCGTAACAAGCGCGAAATCTGGCGCATTGCCCTCATCCTTTCCAAAATCCGCCGTGCCGCTCGTGAGCTGCTCAAGCTCGACGACAAGGACCCGAAGCGTCTCTTTGAAGGAAATGCCCTTATTCGTCGACTTGTGCGCATCGGCGTACTCGACGAGTCCCGCATGCGGCTCGATTACGTGTTAGCGCTGAAAATTGAAGACTTCTTGGAGAGACGGTTGCAGACACAGGTGTTCAAGAGTGGGCTTGCGAAGAGTATTCATCATGCTCGCGTTTTAATTAGACAGCGCCACATCCGGTGCGTAGTCTTCTGTGTCTGTATGTTGGCTCATGGAGCAAACGTGTTATGTTTCCATCAGTGTTGGCAAGCAGATTGTCGATGTGCCGTCTTTCGTCGTCCGCCTGGACTCTCAAAAGCATATAGATTTTGCACTTACCTCGCCCTATGGTGGTGGCCGGCCCGGCCGCGTTAAGCGCAAGCGTGCAGCTGCAGCGGCTAAGAAGGAGGAGGGTGGAGATGAGGACGAAGAGGAGTAAAGCATTTATCCCCTGTATCTCCCATTCCTATTATGCTGGCCGTCTTCTACTCATTCATGTCTATGGGTGCATTATGCAAAAGCCTTCGTATGCCAGTTGTGTGCGAGCCAACCAGCCGATGCTTATTTTATGGTATGCAGCGGTGGTTTCATCATTAATGAAGTATATTACAGGTTCATATGACAACCGTTGAGGGTAGGTGAAATACTCGCACCAGGTTAAACTTGAAGTAACGGAGTGAAATCTCAACGATGACGCGACTTTTTATATGATGGCTGACTTGATTGTCTGGAATGTGACGCGTGGCTTGATTGGTTGTAGTAAGGTGTGTATTTTGTTTGTCTTGAATGCGAGCCTTGCCGGTCACGACAGTGCTCCGACGGTTTTGGAGTTTGCAGAGCGCTCTTCAGACTTCCAGTGTCTACAACACGGCGAATGAATCCACGGCGATCTATGGTCTGGGTAGTATGGTCAGATTTTTATTATAGAAAATCAAGGGAAGCGACGTGGTTTAAATACCTCTCGAGATATCCGAAGAATTGCACCCAGTATGTTGCATGGTGATTTGTCTAAGGTCGCAAGCTGTAGGGAGGTAAATGATTCCTGGAAGACTTTCCGTATCTGGCGAATTTTACCAGTGCCTTTCGCAATGTCATTATCTGCAGCAGTATCATCAGCGAGGGAAAATTGCTGGTAAAAAGGCTGCTCGACCTGGATTAATAAGGCATTCGATGGAAAGCCGCTGGGGCTGATTGCTGTCTACCCAACCTTTCTGATCCTTGGGGAGGAGTGCCCCCTGAGTGACTGAGATATAATGCGTCTCATACGGAAATTCGCTTCCATAGTAATCGAGGAGATCCATGAGAAGAATCCCATAGGCCTCGTTTTGTATGGGATCCTCTATGAATTGGGCGGACTTCTTAGCCGGGTTGAGCTTGGTGACAGCAGTAAGAAGGGAATAAAAAGACAGTTTGTGATATTTCTTACCTGTAAGAAACTGATCACCATACAAGTAGCCGCATAGCTACTGAGACCACCTGTCGCAGCTGAATGGAGGTCGTGTTGCTCTAAGAGACCTTTTATGACCAATATGAGTGGACGCAAAGCCGGCATGCGAGAAAGGTATCCGTTGATGATGTCTATGGCCTGGATGCCATCTGCCCCATTGATAGTAATGTCGATATTGAATGATCCTGAATCAAAGTGACAAATATCATATGCGCAAAGGATAGTCAGGCCTACCTGATTCTGCAGTTGATTCCAGGATGAGTACAGGGACGCGTGCGTGGGCATTAACCTGAGCTTTTGATATCACGCCGGCTCTTTGAATTATGTCCCGAAGATGAAACAAGGCGGATGTTTTCGCTTTCTGTGATGTTATCTGGGACGACTCTACCACTAAGTCAATATCTCTGCGTGGCCGTCTGAACATACACGGTGGGACTCAAAGTAGGTAACGGGCTCACCCATTCGGAAGGCAAAGATTCGTCCTAACACTCCCATATACAGAGACCTTACCATCTCTGAAGCGTTGGGTAAGGATGCTCTCAATTCGTGCAATTAGTACCTTCCGCGCAACTTCTTCCTGTGATGTTGGGAGAATGTAACCGACATATGCAATGATTTCGTTATGCAATCTGTAAGTGCCCGAGTCAGCTCTTATAACCGGCACGGAACCGGTTGCAATGTTGATAGTACCTCTGCTCCCTGCTCTCATACTTCGAAGCTGGAAGGGAATTGATCCAAGGCGTATATAGAGCTTGTTTGGGGAGAGGGAGTGGACTTTCCCTGTCAGGATTATCGGAGGCACGTTTCCGCTTTTTCCCCTTCGCGGAATGGAATTCATCATAAAGCGTTATCCTTGGTTCCGCAGGAACGACTGAGTTTGAGGACCTTGGACTCATGTCATGAGCCTAGGCGACCTGAGTTGACCCTAGTAGTAGTCTATGACCAGATATGCGTATACGAATAAGAATGAAACAGTGCGCATAGGCATACAACCTCGTACCACCGTATCACGACCGGATAGGGTTGGGATCCTGAAGTTAGATCTTAGGAAAATATTAATGTTGGAGAATGTGATCAGGGTTATGTCACTGAGCCGGTAACACGGCTGCCCCTAACCCAAATTTGGATGCGCAAGGAGTGGAAACGGGTGGTGGACAGCGATTGCACATCTGTCCATTTCTACTTTCAATTCTCTGCCCACGGTTTAGAAAAATCTGCTTTGGGGTCTACCTGCGTGTAATTCTGGCACAAGTTGCGACTGACTCATAATGGCGCTGACAAATGGTGGGAAGATGGGCCCAGCTCGAGTAGCGGAGAGAGTCAATGACCGTGGTTGGTGCACACCGAACTTCACAATCTAGTTGGTAAAATATAATTCGGTGATTGGGAATGTAGTTTCTTTACAACAAGCATATCAGTCAGACCCAAAGTTCAAGAAGTACACACAGCAGGTAGAGAGAAGTCTGAACTCATTCGATAATGTGCATGAGTGGGCAGACTTTATTGCATTCCTGAAGCAGCTGCTCAAGGTAAAGTGGATTCGCCTTTCCCTCCTGCTCCGAAGTTCTCTGACGAATGGCCTTTCTACCAGACCTTCCAGGCCTATATGCAATTCAAGGAAATCCCTCGTAAGATTGTGGTGGCTAAACGCCTGGCACAATGTTTGAATCCTGCCTTGCCAAGTGGAGTACACCAACGCGCACTGGATGTCTATTCTCATGTTTTTGCTGTCATTGGGGTATATTCTTGAGTCTGTCCACGAGTCCTGCCTAACTTCTTCCTAGTCAGAAGGGCTAAAGCGTGACCTGCCTCTATGGGCGTGTGGCTTATTTCCATTCTTCGAGTATGCGGCTACAGCTGTAAAGGTAAGCTTTATCTGCCAAAGCTCCTGGCAGGCAATCAACTTCACCTTGTCTGTAGCCTACCCTTCTTAATATCTATGATACATATTTTCTGCCGCTACAAGGTGGTCTACGACCTATAATGAAGTCCTTCGTCTTAGCGTTACTCCCGGGTCTTGAAGAGGAGACGGGAGAGTTCTTTGATAAGGTGTGCTTGCACTTCTAATAATTTGTCAACAATGGTACTTACACCGTTCAAAGGTGTTGGGTTTATTGGATCGACTATGTGGCACTGTCACGCCGTCGTTCTTCTTCCAGAATATCTGGCTGGCTATGATGACGACACCCTCCGCTCGAGGCACATCTCTCAATTTCCTCTCTCGCAGACTGCCCCAGCTTCATGCAGACGAAGGTGGCACTATCTCCCCTTAATTATTATGATGAAGACCTTGCGAGCTGAAGTATAATAGATATAGTTTCAATTGTCGGACAAGATATCGGTCTCATGATACGAGCCTTCTCTGCAGCCCTTGAAGACGACAATCTCTTGGTGCGACGTGGTGCACTAGATCTATTATTGCAGTCATTGCGCATTGATAGTGCAACCGTGCGGAAAGCATCAGCTGAAGATCGCACCATCCTCATGCGTGCGGCGACAAACGTCGTAATGCGCAGGGACCTTTCTTTGAACCGTCGGCTATACACTTGGCTATTGGGACCTGACGAACACAAAGAGCGTCAAGTTGCATATCTGCGCTCAAATTCGCTCCAGCTTTTAGGGGCGACGCTCCGTGTAGGTCACAATTTACTCGTCACTCCACGGTTTACATTTCATTAATATTTCACAAGGAGGAGATGTTCTCGCCTTCTACCGAATACTCAGAATCCCGACCATTCAAGATTTTCATCTCATTGCTCGACAAATGGGAAATTGGCGAAGCACTTACTGATATATTAGTACTGGATTCTTTCAGGGCTCTTAAGAAGTTTATGGAGTCAACACCCGACAATAGTGAAGATGTGAGACTAACATTTCACGCCATAATGGTTGAGCTTACAACTTTCCGATAGGTCAAGATGACTGCGAGCACCTTGTATGAATCGGTGGAACCACGCATTGTTTGGAAGCAGCTCATGGGAGCTGCCATAGCAGAGATTACCGGCGACGGCGCGCACTGCGAGGTCAGTTTTGTTTCTAATCTTGTTCAGTCTTTGATGTTGAGGTCAGATAGGTGTTGCGCTTGGCTAATTTCATCCTTAGAACTTTCCATGTTCAGGATGACGAGATACAGAGTGTCCATCTACCACTAGTTTGTGCTGCTATCATGGAAGTTCTCAAGGTGAGAGTTACTTGAACTTGACATTCTCTAATCCTAAGGCCCCCTTGCAGTCTCACGCCTCTCGAGACGATTCTCGCCTGTCTTCATCTGTATTCGCAGAAGCACTGCGACTCCAAGAAACGATTTTGGACCGAATACCATTTTCATCACTTCTGCGGCCCCCTAATTTTTTGCGAGTCCTGGAACTTCCGACTGATTCGGGTTCATTCGCTTCCGCTTGCGCGTTTTATGCACTAGATGCAGATCCATTCATTGTTGCGAGTAGGGAAACGGCTTCTTCCCTACCGTTTATCACAGTCTTCGAGGACATCATGGAGATCAGCGTGCTCTGTGCTAGGAAATTGTCTCTGACGACTACTGCTGGAAAAGCCATTGCTCTGCGTGAGATGTTGGCCAAATCATTAGCCATCTGTTATCACCTCGTGGAAGGGCTCAATTCAATTGAAGGGGGCGTTGATGCTACTGCACACTGGGATCCTGCTACATGGTTATCCGTTACACTGGCTGTTCTAGGGCACGATGTAGGTTTGGACAGTTTTGGTTTTGTTAGCGGTTATATCATATCAACTAACAACCGATATTCAGAGTACAACCTTTACCATCGTAGATCGGACTATCTCCTTAGCATTGATCCTGCAACAGACTGATCGTCTAAAGCCAACTGTATCTATCCAAGACCGCCACATAGTCTCCCAGATGGTTCATACGGTACAGTTGTGTCCTTACTTCGGTGATGTATGCAGGACGCGTCTACTGACCTGCAAGTAGCTATTCAGATATTTGCGACCAAGTTACAGCATGTATTTCGTACGGGCCGTCAATCTCATTTGGGCGTTAGAGAAGATCGTAAAGCGACCGCATGTAGAATCTATCATCGCTCAAAAACTCACCTCTACCCAACCAGACACGATGCAGGAGATTTACGAGGCGTTTGGAGTATTTTGGAGGCTGACGGGTATGTTGTCCATCTTTTCCGACAAATATTTCTCTCAATGTTAGTCGGAAGACGACAGCTTGCTCCCTGGTTTTCGGTTCAAGGTACCTTTCATGATTATCCTAGACTCGCTGAAGAAGGACGATCCTAATGTTCGCCGAGCTGGGGAGTCGTGGATGCGCTGTAGTCTCAAAACGTATCTTCGGTAAGTGGCACACATTGTCCAGTAGTGAGCTCTATTGACCTATATTAGTGTCTTGGATCCTGTTTTATACGATCTACTCGATCCATCCTTACGTCGCACACCGTCGATAACCAAACTCAACGGAAAGGAGTTGCATGACTTCGCTTATGATCGGGCTTTTGATCAGTCTTATGTCAACTATCTACTCGAGACATTGCTGTCCGTTATTCGGTTTGGTGGTCAAGGTTTCGGGAAGACAGCCCGGCTGAACCACGTCAGAAGGTCACATTATTCTGGCCTTATCCAGCGACTTGAAACTTGTAAATTGCATTCACTATCGTCTATGCTAGATACTAACACCATGAGCTTCCTCTGTATCGTAGCAGGTGTGGCTCGACCCGATTCGACCTATCAAGATGTACTCATTGAATTATTAACTCGGTAACTAGGTTTTCTCGTACTATCACTTTCTAGGTTCTTAGAAATTCATAGGTTTCTTCAATCCGAATGCAAGCATAGGCGAGTCGAGAGTATGGGACCTATGAACGCAGTGATTCAATCCACAGCCATCGATCTTTTGCAAGCCATCGTCGCACGAGGCGAAATGGACGTCCTTACGCTAGAAAGTGTTGAAGCAGCTGTTATCTGCAAACTTTACTACTGTGTTCACATGGAGCGTCTGGAGCTGCAGAACAAGCTTCTCCATCTGCTCCATTCCATAATCTCCGTCATAGCAGCTTACTCTCAGTCACAAACCCCTAGGCAGAACAGAGTATCGGCCACTGATACTATCGCAGAGCGCCCAGTTTCCAACGATGTAAAACAGGATCCGGAAGTACACGCTTTCTCAGTTAACCCTCTCCTCACCCAAACGCTGATAGATGGGATTGCTATGCCGACGAACCGGCCTGTTTTGCAACATTGGCTGGATTTCATTCTCATGACTGTTCCCCAGTTCCGACAGGCAATGAACTCAGTTGTTTCACCTCTTAGCGAATGCGTATGTCGACAGCTGCGGATTGCAGTAGCAGATATACGGCGGGTTTCCGTCTCGCTATTACCTGATGGCGACATAATTTCAACGGCGACGGACGCGGAATTCATCATGCTTCTGAATGCACTCGAGCGCCTTGTGCTGATGAGTCTTTCGGCAGCTGATGCAACCCATACAGAGGATGACTCTGTGCTGTCCGAAAAGCCGTCCGGGGGTTTGCTTGGCATGATGACCACTGTCTTCGCTTCTGAGACAGTGCCCATCGGGCCGGAAGAACAGCTAACGGTGCGTATACCTTCATCCCCATCGTTTTGACATATATTCACTATATCTCAAGGCACGTTCGCCTGGATACCGCGCATTACATGAAGGAATTCGGGTACTTTTCGGAGTTTGGACGACAATGGTTTGGCCAGAATCGAACGCATGGACACCGCAAACGGACTCCCTTCATCTTATTTCAACCAAGTCACGGCTCCGCTGTCGACGTGTTTTCGAGCACTTCTTCCGAGCGCAGTCTTCCGAGGTGACGGAGTCGATAATCGACTGCTGGTACCGAGATGCTGGGGTGCGCTTGTCCTCGCATTGTTTCTTCCGCACGAGCTCTTCTGAACTACCTACAGGATTCAATACAACAGGCTGCCGCCTTTGAGCTGATAGATGCCTTGACATCTAGCGCACATACTGTCGTACATATGATATGTGAAAGTATTTCATGTCGCATTCCTGGACTTTCAGATAAGTGCAGAAAGCAAGTTATCAATCCTAATCTGTAAGTACTGGTAAGATCTAGTCTTGCGTATAAAAGGTTGATAAGGGTGTTCAGATCGGACAGCGTACTGTTCAGGTTTTTGGAGCAGTATCTACAACAGCTCGAGGGCCCCTTAGCTCTTCAAGTTTGGGGCCGTCTTCTGCAGCTTGCGAAAGATATATCTGGAAACACGAAAGATTTCAAGATGCAGGTGCTCCCAGTTCTCCGGTTCGTTGACATAATTTTCACATCTTGGTATTATTTCATTGCTTTTTTCTCGCAGGTGTGTATCTGTGCTTGCAGACAAGACGACTCAGACGACAGTAATGGAGGACCGTCGAGTTCGCAAGGAACTTCAAGCAAGGCATTTTCTTTGTCCCTTGATCAGAAATCCTAACAGGATGTCCAGGACACTTACGGAAAACTCCTCGATGCCGCCGTACTCTCTGCTGCTCGCAACTCAGACCAAGGTTCCTGGATCCGTCGCAGCACCAAAGAATCTCTCGGTGCGAACGGCCGTGACTCCCCTATTCCCCGTGGTATGATTTTCGATACTTACATAATAAATATACAGCTCATCCGTTCCCAGCGCTGTCCGACATGAAGTTGGATGAAAAGATGAATTCCAGCTCAGTATCCTTGCAAGACCCGCAAGTTTCTCAGGTTGCTCCAGGAATAGAATTGGCGGATCAGGTACGCATTATTGATTCTGCCACGGACTGCCATCGTCATTCATCAACGTTCAAGGTCAACCAGTATCTTGCTAATGTCGCCATTCCCAACATGCGCAAATACCTCATGGATAATGATAAAATCAATTTAGTATGCACAAACATTGTGTACTACGTTGTCAGTCCAAGTACGAAGGGGAAAGCAAGGTACCGTTGTATTGTAGATGAACTGATTTCATACTAATGGCTCTTCTTGCAGAATAATCGAATTGGACGACGCAGTTCTGGATATACTCCGAGAGTTGGCGCGTTTGTCATCTGCTTTGAAAGCATGGCGTGGAGTCGTTTCAGAGGTCCTCGCTGATACCCGGTTTTTCAACGGGTCTGCGGAGTTCGGCCGTAGTTTTAGGCCCATCACACAAGCTTGGATCGACGCGGACAAAACAGCTGTGACTGAGTTCTGCTTAGGTATGTCTTCTCGACTCCTTTCGTTCGGGCATTCAGTTATCATCGTTGCCAGGAAAACTTAACACGACTCCGTCAACCAATATCTTCGCAAGTCGGGAGTATGAGACTCTTTTGCGTACCCTGAATTTGCGACGGCTCTCCTATATGCTCTTTTGCGGCGAGAAAAACCACTTCATAACAACCTTACCGACCATTCAAGAGAAACTCGTCGAGATTTTCAGATATGCTTCGACGCCTGCTGTAATCCAGGCCGAAGTTTACCTCTGTGTACGCGTCCTATTATGTCGATTAAGTCCACACAACCTCGTCAGCTTCTGGCCGGTAATACTGTCCGAAATGGTGATTGTATACACACTCACACTTCGACTGCATGCTGACCCGCAAACATGCAGTATCGACTAGTTCAACAGCTGACGGTTACACTGCCATCGGATGGCTCTGAGGATCTCCCCTTGGTTTTATCTGTTTGCAAACTTCTCGATCTTATTTTTGTCCTGCAGACCGAGGATTTCCAGCTGTATGAATATTTCTCCATCTAATCCTGCAATTTCTGAGCGTCTGCTAGGCATCAATGGATATTCATCACCGACACTGTTGATGCCGTCTATCGTCCTGACGACCTTCTACCCGAAGCCATGTTTGATCAGCTAGCGGAAATAGTTAGCCAATTACCTGCACAGGTAGCATCTTTGGCATGATTATACAAATGTATATTCTTGATCTTGACATTCCTCAGGGTATTTCATCAAATATCAGCACACAAGCTCCCATGTCCACAATATCACTATGTTCGCCGCCAGAGAGGTCTATGCGACGTCCGCTGCTCAATGGTCTGCACCAAATCGACTCCATACGGGACCTCATTCCGTTCTTGTCTAGTGTGAGCATCGCCAACTATGAAGGCGTTTATGTGAGTAGCGGCACTATTGATTGGGAGAATGTCGAGCGCGGGTTATTGGCGGATATGTTTGAAGGTCGATGACTCGATTTTGTCGCAGTACTGCGACCTTTCATCTGTATTTATACATTGCCAATTCTCCAGTTCTGATCCATTGATCCAATGCACTTTCGAGAGAATACCGTTATATGATTGGACTCTAAGTATGTGGGAAGATTTGAGGTCATTACGACGCTGTCACCTTCCCAAGAGCCAACGGATGATTCAGTGGCCGATGGTAATGAGAAACAACCAAGCTATCCTCTCCAGGACACATCAATACTATCGATGGGTGAAGCTCCATGCTCCAATTGACACAAGGTTGCCACATGTACCTAAAAGTCACCCCAGCTGCGACGGAATTTATACTGCATGCGTTCCTGCTCGTCAACATTCCAGTATAGACTCGGGAGTGCATCTGCCACAATCGTACCTTATATGGAAGATTCTTCCTGGAGACGGTGCACAACACAGCACACGACACCTCAGTGGTCAAAGCGAAGGGCGGAAAGAAGCAACCACAAACCTCATCTTCTCAGATGGTGACTTGGGTGACGTGTAGCCACCTTCACCACTACCCCATTCTCCATAGCGCTCGCTTTCTGCCTTGGCATCACGAAAGCGGACTGCGGGATCTTGTTGTTCTGGTGGGACTGGCCGATCGAACTTTCTCGATGTGCGGTCATCGTTCGATGAACCGTTGGACTCGGTTTCAGGATTCGAGGAAGGCTGTTCGTCATGCTGTGCAAGAGCCTCCTCCACGGTAATGCCTTGGAACTTCGCCTCCCGTTCTGCCTCCTCACGCTCGATCTTCTCATGTTGAGAAAAGTGCTCATAGTCCTCCGCGTGGTTATAAGACTCGTCAGTTTGTGTTTCAGGAGTGGAATGGAACTCCTCTGCGATACCAGAATGAGGACAGATCAACTAACACGACGGAAAGCATCACATACCTTCATGGTGCAGGAAGAACTCTACGGATATACGGTGAGAAAGGGACGCAGAACACAATGCAATCTTAACACGCACCGCTCTCGACATCATAATGGTGACCCTCCGCACCGAGGCTATCAAATCGAGGCAGGCCTTTGAGGCCAACAGCCTCAAACTCTGTCAAGTTAACTTTCTCATCGTCATCCTTGTCCATCGTTTGTAGGATAGTGCCAACTATATGGACCGCCTTCTTCTGATGCTCTACTTCATCCTGGCACGATGAAGTGAGCAAAATTGCGTTATATAGGATGGTCATAGTACCTTGGATTTCTTCTGTGAATAGATATGGTGGACACCATAGATAGCTTCAATCTCCTCTTTATCCCAAAAACCGTCACTAGAAGGTAGTGTAGCAGCACATAACTCAAATTTGCAACTGGGAGACTTACGAGTTCAGATCGTGCAACTGGAAGAAGCTGGGAAGGTCGAACGAATCTCTGGACGCCGCTATTAGCCACGACAGCAACTTAAGGTAGTCATGAGAAGGGTACATATGATGTTCCGTCGCCATCTGCGAGTCCACGTCAAGATCCAAATACTAGTAGTAACGAGAAAATAGAGACACAGACATGTTTCTGAGCATAGCTCATTGCATCCTCTCCACCCGGCACGATCTGGGGTTCCTGTGCGTCATCTCCGTGACTGCCGTGTGCTTGGGCGAAGCTGAAGCTGGCGATGACGGATAAAGCAAAAGTCTTGAGATGCATGAAAGTTGTACACCCAACGAAGAAAGGCAGAGTATGTTCGATTCAGCCTGAGGTGCCGATATGAAGACCAACTCGGACTCGGACGCAGCAAATTCGTGGCTCTCACGCTCGCCACGTGTAACTTGAACTTACTGTAAGGTCGAAGTAGACCATAGCTAAAAAAGTAAGTAGCAAAGTATATTGTAACATATCCTGGGTAGCCTGCAGTAAATGTAGCACAATACCGTTAGTACAGCACAGCACATCACCATCAGACATCAGTCACTAATAGATGCAGGACAATCCAATCAAGAGTGCACTAAGTAGGTAGAATCGAATATATTCATTAGGAAACATTGTTCGTCATGAATGCAGAGGCCAACGCTTCATAGACTAACATCGTCTGTTCATTGCGCTGCACCATTCCTGGTCGCTGCTCTCGTAAGGCATCGATCTCCTGAGCAACTTCATCCTTCTCCAAAAAGTCTGGTAGTGGACCTAAGGGCGATTGTGGCAAAGGGGGTGACGGACTCCACGAGCGTGATGAAGGCAGAAGCCCATTTGCACGAAGTAGAGAAGTAAGGGCTATGAAAGCGCCAGTACGCCCGACGCCTGCGGAGCAGTTGACCATTATGGGAGGAAACAAGACAACGCCCAAGTCCGACGAGACTTTATTCGCCTCGTCGATGAGGCGGGTGAAATTGAGCAGTCCCAGTCTATCTTGCGGGTCGGGGACACCGTGGTCTGGCCATGCAGTATAGAGCAGATGCTTGAATATTGTGGGTTGCTTCTTGGCATCCAGGGAAAGAGATTCAACAGATACCGTACTGACTATAGCATGCGCAGAATCGACAGATTTGCTGTCAATAAGTTTGACTCGCAAAGCAGGCAAGGTGTCGGAAGGGGGTTTAGGACGAACGACCCATGACTCTCCAATGGAGGACGGAAAGTAGACATGCGCTTTTTGTCGTCCCGACTCGACGTTTTGAGTCAACTGTATGACGGTACGAACGTGCGACGAGCCTTGTAAAGGAGCGCCAGGAGGACGCACCGACGGATCTAGATCTGCAAGGATGCTAAGGAAATCATGTGTAGTCTCTGGGAGTGGCGCTTGGGTGGCTATGAACCAATGACCGCCTGCACGCTCGCGAACCCAGTCGCCGTTGAAGTAATGGCGATTAACGTTGGTACACGTGCGATCATAGGGTAGAATGTCGGAATATCGATTGCATGGCCTGTGTTCGGGCTGACACCCTATGACGGTGGAATAGTACTCTTTCAGTGTATCAGAAATTCCCGGAAACACGGGAGGAAGATGGAGGCGATGCTGAGGTACAGAGCGATCGGGTGGATTGCAGGAGGATAAGCGGGCGCGAATACGAATGCGCTCCCGCTCTGTGAGAACGCAATAGACAGACTTGAGATGGTCACGATTGTCATAGATTTTTGCAAACCAATCAGGAAAAGGAGAATTTGAGGGTTCCATTGCAGGCAGCCCGGATTGTCGAGAAGGAAAAGGAATCTGTTTGGCGCGGTGGATGGAACGCCATAGCTGTGGATGTGCCATAATTCACTAGAAAATCTTTAATATTTTAAAAATGACGAATCCTTCTTTGGAGCCGCCCATTGGCACCAAAGCCCTTGTATCTGGACGATAAATGACCAATGTCAGACAATATTATGTCTCTCCTTACACCAGGTATCCGAATTAAGCATGTCCTTGTTCCATTGATATTATCTGCTTCATCTAATTGATCTTGTCTCGCAGAGTCAGCTCTACACTTGATAAGTCTGTGGGCAAGAAGCATCTGATAGACGGCAATCCAGAGACTTGCTGGGCATCTCAACAGGTATTGACATTCTCGGTTCGCTCTCACAAACATGGTTGCTCAGCCACGGATATTCGTGCAGGGCCTCCCGCAACACATTCAGTTGATCTTTCCCTCTCCAGTAGTTCCGAGGCGCATATCTTTGACCTTTCAAGGCGGCTTCGTCGGCACGCGATGCTGTATAGACACTCAAGATCCGGAGTCTTCGAGCTGGACTACACTGGCCCGAATATTTCCGGACGATGTCAATCGCAAGCAATTTTTCGATCTGGACCCACAACGGCAATCGCAGAGCATCAAAATCATCTTTGAGGAGAGCTCCGACTTATTCGGGCGCGTAACGGTGTATGACCTCAGCATCGATGGTTTACAATAGAGCGAATATTACTGCGTGTGAGTAAGTGACACCATGTCCGTATATTCCCCATATGCTAATGACTAATTCTTCCTACTCAACAAAGATGTGGGTATTATGATGTACATAATCACCCTGATCTTCTTTCTGTCGAGTCTACTCCTTGGCCTTGAGCACCGCAAGTGACCTTTCCTTGGCAAGGTATACGATGGATCCATGCAGACATGACGATGCCACCCGAGTAACAGAGAACCGGGACAATGGTCGATGTTATGGATGTCACAGATCCTTTATTGTCTCCCTGGGCCGCTGCGGTGCCTTCTGGGGCAAATGAGTAAATGAGGGTCCTTTAACTCGCGACCTCAAATACAAGGCATACGCATTGACCTCTATATAGATTGCCCGCCGCCCTTGCTTATCCTCCACCTCATCTCCTCATTCATCTCCATCCCTCATCCACTCCGGCTTGGCTGCCACGCATATCAAAAGAGTCGCTATCCACCGGTGTATACCCTGATTTCTGGAGGGCACTGTTTTAAAAACACGTTATCTCATTCCCGCCGATTTCCATATTGTGGCCACTGGCAGCGGCATGTCAATGGCATCTTGGTTCACGAACATCCTTACACCATCCATCAATTACTTCTGTCAGTCCTGGTCTTTACGACCTGCTTCTGACTTTCATGCCCCTGCCTCGCCTACACATGTACAATCTGATGCTTTGTATGAACGACATACAGGACCTTGGACAAGTCAATTCCGCGTGCCACAAGATGGGTTATTGGCCAGGAATGTCGGTCTGCAACTTTGGAAACCGCCTCTGAAACATGGAAGCGGCAAGGGACAAGATCTTCTTTCCGCATTTCGAACGCTCGGCTACTTTAGCGATAGAGTATCTCTCGAATCCCTTGATACGACCGATAGATGTAGTGGAGATTGGAACCACCTTGAGAGGACTAGTGATGAAGGCTGGGGTAGCACTGAAGGTGATGACACTCAAATCTGTATCTGCTCAAGTTCTTAATCGACTTTCAGAAGGCGGCAATATCTCTGTAGAACGTCCTAAGGCCACCGACATAAGGACGCTCAGCGACCGTCGGGCCACATATGTTCTCCAGGACCTCATCGGCGTCGGCGGGTACGGAAGGGTATTCCTCGCGCATACTATAACAAGGGAACATGGTCTGTGTCTACCGACGCACGTTGCAGTCAAGGTAATTTCAAAGACAAGACTACAATATGAGGGGTCATATGTTGAAGATGTCGAAACTGAGTTTAAAGTACTAAGAGAGCTGACCAAGGAAGGGGCATGCTTCGCGACTGAACTATTATCGTCATTTCACGACGATATGAATGTTTACTTTATTATGGTGCGTTCATAACTCTCTGATACACGGAAGCCACTGAAACTGCCTATGCATCAGAGACTTTATGCTGGAGATCTTTGGCAACTAAACCTGGAGTATCCACTGTCAACGAGAGATTTCCGGCATTATGCCGCTGAACTCGTAAGACCTGTGCACTCATTTATGATCGTGTCTTGACATGCTAGGTAGGTAGCTGGACTCGAGGAGTTGCATCGACTTGGGATAGTTCATGGAGACCTGAAGCCATCCAACATTCTTTTGACGCCAAGTGGTCATCTTACTATCGCAGACTTCAACTGCGCTTGGAGACAGCAGGCACTTTACCATCCGCCCTCGGGGTCTTCCTATCTTGACAAGCACTTTGGCACACCTGGGTACTATGCACCAGAAATGGCCGATCCCAAGAACTTGTTACGCGAGGAATACATTTTTCGAGTCGACATGTGGACTCTTGGAGTAATCCTCCTTGAATTATACTTCGCTTTTCCTAAAGTAAATGCGTCTTTTAATTTTCTGTACACAATTGCTAATTGTGGTTCACTCTCCCACGGTGATCCCACCTAGCCGTTTTTCCCACCTTGTGGCCATCAAGATATCAAGAATGCAATAGAGAAATCTTCACTTTCATTGCACCTGAACATGATCGCAGACAACGATGCGCATGATTTACTTACAAGGGTTCGTGTCGTGTATCTTTGTGAAGTGTATCCTAACTTAACATCTTGGCATGTAGCTCTTGACCATCGACCCCAAGGAACGCATAAGCTTGGAGGCGACTAAAGTGCATCCCTTCTTTGACAGCATGTAAGCAGAAATCTTTTCAATGCACAAACATTTGTTGACGTAGATTTTTATCTAGTGACTGGGACGGGGTTGCTCAAAAGATATGGATACGTCAGTGAATTCACTTTTTGCCGTTTGATGATGTTATTAACATGGGCCAACTATATTGTAGCCCCGTTTCAACCGCAACCTATAACATACAAAGCGAACGCCTCACTGAACCTTGGGGATGACGTACCCCCACAGGCACAAGAACCAGAAGATATCGATATCGAAGACATTGACTGGTCTCTGTTTGACTGGCTATGTCCACCAGCTCAACTGAGAAACGAAACCCATGCGCAGTGGTGGATAGCGGACTGTCAAAAACCCATGCCGATAGAGGAACCTGAGGAAACCATGTTTTCCGATGAGATTCCTTTCTTCCTTCAAGGGTGTGACACGGCCGTCCATTCGTCTGCGGACGACCCCCTTGGTCTTGCTGTCTTCGGGAAGTCAGACGTCACTCCACCCTCTAATTTGTCGGATAGCACCTTATCTTCTGAGTCGAGCCCCGGCAACTTTAACACAAATTATCAATGCGCACGATGCTATCTGCATTGTCCTTTCGAAGAACTGAAACCACCTAACAAACCTCAGTACGGAAAACCGCGGCGTTTTCCTGCCACGACTCGCAATCGTCTATATGTGTGCAACTTCGCCACTACCTAGCGACTTGATCGAGACCGAGGAGGACTTCGCACACCCTTACAGCAACCACAACTCTCACCCCAACCCGACTCGAAACTTTTGATCTTGCATCACTGGACTGCACCCAGGTCACTGGCATCACATGGACTCCCACTAGCTTCACCAGTCAGTTTTCGTTGGACTTAGTTTTCAGCTTGCACCTTGATGGTATAATATGTTTTGATGTCTATGCAAAGATTGACCAGCCGACTAACTACAAGAATGTATACTGATAACGGACAGTTTGATGGGATACAAAGCATTATAAAGCACCGATGATGAAAATTAAATTAGAAAAGAGCAAAAGAAAACAAAAAAGACGGTATGAAGATGCAGCAACTACGTGAGCCGTCTGGATGTCGAACTTAAAATCAGGTCCTTATGCAGATTCATCCCAGCTCGATTCGTGGGTGTCTTCCTTAGCGAGCTCTTGACCCGAACCGGATTCTTCATCTGCATCCGACGCCTTGCCTTTGTCGTTGTCGTCGTCAGCATCTGCAGGCAGGGGTGCTTGACCAGGAATCCGCTGGCAAGATAGATACATTGCACGAGAACTGTCAGTTCGCGAAGCCAGATTGGGTTCGAGAACGAGGATATTCATTACCTTCAGCGCAAATTTGCATACCAAGTAGCCCTTGGAATTCATGCCCTTTTCCATCCAAGCCTGTTGCATGTATCAAACTTTACGGCGCAAATACGTGGATTGTACTGAAAGCATACTTTCTCAACAGTATACAGACCATCGTAACGATAGCTATAGGTGCACTCAGCGTTAGATCCTGCTCAAGAAAGAATATAGACGTACCCCTCCGTGGGTGCATAGGGTGACTGTAGCTTGTAACCTCTAATCACTCTCACTGGATGCTTGTTCTCAGATGAGACCTTGTACTTGGGTTGGTATATGGTTTCCTATGCAGCATGAAACTCTTTACCTTCAATGCTTTATTAAACGAGTGCTCAAAACTTTGGTCGGAGCTCTGGGGGGCCGTTCGTAGCTAATGAGGGGTAACTCAGCGTCCGTAACGGAAGCTGGATGTCATGTACTCACGTTTTTGGGGGCGTTCCTAGTTCCTTTGAGGTCACGTCCGCCTGGAAATGCGAATCAGCAATAGCTTCATCTCACAAGTGTAGTGAGGGTGTATTGTACCAGAACCGGTGAAGGTGCTAGCAGCAGCATTAGCTTCCTTTTTACTACATGGGCGGAGGAAATGGACGACTTACAAAGCATACCCGAGGTCCACATCATCTTCGTAACCGCCAGATAGAGCGATGGAATATGCACCATTCGAAGAGCCAGAGATACCAGCTACCCAAGGCCTTTTGGAGGTGGTCAGTGGTCAGCATAGCAAAACATCATGTCGGCCTTACGCATGCACAGAGTCCGCACTACAGGCCTCCCTGTGTGTGACGACAAGTCAGGTAGGCAATGCAGCGGAGCATAAAGAGGGCCATACCTACTCTCCCACCACGTCCCGACAGGAATACCGGGTATATGGCCAAATGTTTTCCTGTGTACCCCACTTGCATGAGTGTGGCTACGCATAAACTATACAATCACGTACGGATCATGTTTCCTCTTGCCTGTGGGCTTGTTCGGGTCTGTATCATACCCGAAGCTGCCCTTCGCGAATGGAAGCAACTGCGGACTCAGCTGCACAAAGTTATAGTCGACCACCTTACTTGCGTTACGGGCACTTCTGCGGAGTCCAGGTATAGGAGAATTGACAGTGTCATTTAATCGAATTGCCTTTGTGGGCTCCGCGACTGAACCTGGAGCTTTTCTCTTACGGGGAAGTTTCTGGACAACAGGATTTGACCGTTTGGCTAGGAAGGCTTTAGCCTCATGAAAGCCGAGAGACTGAAGTATCATTTTGTTATGTGCGGCTTTCCTGTCGCGCAAGAGTTCATAGTCTGTAGGCATGGTTTTGTCGTAGAGCTGAAGGTAATAAGGTGGGGAAAGAATAGACAGATAAGAAAATTGTATAGTAGCGCACAGCACCAAGTTTGTTTCCGTGTCGCGACGTGACAGTCATCACGTGATACGTGACACAGCGGGTTACTTAGCTGTCCCTACTGCAATATTACAGATATGAAATCCCAGCCTGACTGTTAAATAAGATGCTTGTCTCCGCACGTCACCGTAAGTCTTTAAAACCAACTGAACACGGGTGCATCCAACAAGAACACCTGGCCTCGCTATGGTAGGACCCTGCTACGGTCTTCTGTCTCTCGTGTGAGTCTGGGTATCCTTGATCTCCGCAACCTGAGATATTTATGCCCGAGTCTTTGCGGTCCTTTTCTTCACCAAGGACGAGGAGCTTGATGTGCCCATCGTCGGGGCGTATGTCCTCCACGTCGCCCAGGTATGTATCTACTTTCCTCATTCACTTGTCATCCTTACCATCTGTTGGAAAATCGACGACAACGGTACGACACCCGCACGCGCAGCGCGCTTGTCCAGGGCAAGGACAGCCAAACGTGGGCAATCGCGTGAGGAAAGTACTGGGGAAAAAGCTAATATATATATCTAACGACCCTGCAGCTGCGCTCGCTCGCGTAAGCTTACAATCCCGATGGCTCCCTGATTTCCAAAATTCCAACACCATCCGCGTGCGCGCACCTACACTGGCACACGGAGCAGCATGCTGGTGTGCTCGTATAGGGCTCAATGGCAAGACAGCGCACCTCTCGCACGGCGAACGCGCTGCAGTGACCAGCCTCACATACATCACGCTCAGCTCGAACTTCCACAACGTTGCACAATCTACTCATGAGACTGAAACGGCTCAACATCGACCTGCGTCGCGCACGCGTTCGTCCTTACACTGCCGACCTGACGCCTTGCCATGATAATAGACCTCAACCCGTGCGTGTCTACTACTTTACCCCCACTTCTTCGCCACTTACCGGTACTTACCATCCTCGTGCACGCACCCGCACACAGGGCGAGGGCCAGCATGATCGTGCTAGGCTCCAAGTGCGGCCAATGGCGAGTCTCAAGACCTGTTGCAGGACGAGCGCGCTGCAGTGGTCCACCTCGCAAATGCGACGCTTAATCGCCAGTTGTCTTCACTGGCAGTGGCACGCGGTCCACCCGCGATATCAAGCAGTTCAACGTCGAAGCGCGCGGCAGGCGTCCGACACGTGTGCGCTCGCCCTCACAGTGTCGATTTAAACCTGATGCCCTACCATAACTACAGACCTTGAGGTTATCCAGCGCTTACGCTGGCACCGGCGCAGCTGTGCGAGGTGGGTTCCACTGGATCCACACACTACCGTATATGGTGACTCATCTGGTATAGGTCGTACTGGGGGACCAATGAGAAACAAAAGAATCATAAAGTAAGCAAAATCTGGAATAAACCACAGGAAACCCGGTATAAAACATAAGAAAAATATAAATAAAGATGTCCGGTCAGATGAGTGTCCTGCTCACATCAGTGCGCGTGAAACATATCAAATTTCCGCATTCCGTTGTCATATGCGTGCCATGCGCATCAGCGGCAGCGAGGGTCGCTGAAGCCCGCTGTTCGGGCAGAGGTGCGGTCCTGGCAGGCGCAATCAATAGTGAGGGTATGGTCCGGTGGGTGGACGGAGGGCATACTCAGCCATTTGACCAACGGTGAGGTGGACACAACAATAGCAAGCGATCCAGGAACCGTGGTTGGGCACTCCGATCAGAGACTACGCCAAGGTGATGCCACATGCGCACGCTATGCTGTGCCCAGAAGAAGTAGGGAGAAGGTGGCGTTAAGCTTTTTGGCGTCAGTAAACATACGGCGGAGACTGCCAGGAAGAACAGACTTGGCAACATGGGTGGAAGGCTGCCAGGTTTAGAGGAATGGGTTCACAGCATAGACATTGTCGCGCACGCCATACTGACTAGGGTTATTAATCTGTGCGAGAGCGACCACTATCTATTTGGGGAGGCTGTCAGAGACTCGGAGGTTGAGGTACGACTTCAACTTCATGAGTTCTATAGCCTGGTTGCGGGCAGGACCTGTCGACCGTCGTCACGGAGATGGGACTGCATAGTGTTGACATTGACCATGGGCGCAGTGTCAACCTACACAAATCAGGAGATGCATTTGGCAAGGTGCCTTTCAACTTCCAGGGGCATACCTGGACCCGAGTGAGGTATTGAGTGTGGCCACCAACAATCCACCAACCACCCTTCCTGGGCTGGGTGGCCCTTGCACCCTGGTTGAGTGGACTGTTGATGGTTCCAAGGGTGGGAGCTCATACTGTAACATTGTTCACGGTGTTGCCAATAAACACCAAGTGCAAGTTCGGCATCTTGGGCGCTGCGTGCACCAGCTGGTCCGGATTCCCGGTCTGGATGAAGGCGACGGGTAAGGAGGAGCTGGGTGCGATATGCGGAGTACCGACAGGTGAGGATAGTCTTGGGGACATTGAACTCGGCCCAGAGGCACAGCACCAGGCGGCTTGGAGACCCCTTCGTCCTTTTCCCTTGCTCGGCTTAGCCTGGTCCCCTCAGATTTGTATCTCTCTCCATCAGGATGCAACGCGCGCCTGAACATCCCACTCGCTTGTTACCTCCGGCCCTAGCTTCCCTCCTTCCTGTCCTCTTAGTGCATCTAACGTTTTAACATGGACTCGAAGAACATGTGTCGGCGGGAGAGAGGAGCCAGCCTGTTCTATACATTGAGGCAGTGGCCGAAAGCCAAGCGAGCAGACCATGCCAAAGGCTGTGGAGTGACCAGTCTTGGACTCGGGGCACTGTCGAGCACTTGGGACAAGTGTCTGAGTTGTGGACGGCAATAGGCCAAAATGGTGAGAAAAAAGCAAGAAAAATTTGACCTTTTAGGACAGGGCTTGTCATTGGATATACGGGAGGCCCTGTTAGATACGGGATTCTGAGGTACGGTGGTTGACACGGGTGTACTGTACAATTTCGAATAATTCGTCACCCATGCGTGACCGTGACATGCCTCACGAAATTTTTATTTCGTCAGTTGACTGAGTGACCCGTGACAGGACCGGGATTTCGGCAGGGGAGCCAGGCACTTTACTGGCAGATCGATATAAGCCCTTGGATATCAGATAGCCGCGCAGATTTTTAAGCAATATTGGGTGATAAAATCGTGACATTTCTGGGCCTTTCGGGCGATCGTGACCCGTGACACGTAGTGTATTTCGCCACATCAGGTACCCACTATGACGTGTGACAGACGAATTAATCGAAATTGTACAGTACTCTGCTCCTAGGAAACTTCAGTCCTGTTGTCCACCTAACTACTTACAGCCATGCCATGACCAAGTTGTCGGGTCAGTCATACATCCGCCGGCGAAATAATTAAAGATTTAAAATAACTCGAACGGCTGCCACACAGGCACTACTGATCCTTTCTCATCGATTTCTACCCATCTCCTCGACCCCTCGTCTATGTTTCCGTCGTCATGAATGTTGGACCCAAACGCCCTCTCCCAACCAAGTCCTACGGCAGATAGACGACAAACGGACGATCTATTCGTCGCACAAGGTCAGCGTGGAAGGAAGTATGCTGAAACCGACTGTAGAGTTAAACATACCCAATCGTGCATATAACAGCTCCAGGAACAATCTCATCACCACAGGCCCATAGTCCGCTGACCATAGCAAAATCGACAAGCATTCCGCGAGTCAAGAGTATACGTTCCTCCTCTCCGAGCTGGTTGAATTTCTTCTGCACGTACTCTCGTGGACTGGCAAGCCCACGAAGCACAGGATCGGCACTAAGGGCCAAGGAAAACAACGTTGCGTCGCTAGGAAGCAGTGGGCGAATAGACTCTAATGATGATGGTGAATCAGAGGCGATATATACTACGGGTGATGGTGGGTGGGTAGACGCATGATCTGTGATGAAAAGCCGATTCCACGTCTGATATGCTGAGTTTGCATATTCCTCCATTGGGACATAGCCATTATGATACTTCCAGGAGGTTCCATGGCAGTCACCGCGCCGGACATGTACTCCTATGTACACCCCTGAGTCTACCAAGGAGTGGTTAACGGCCAATAATTTCGGGTGGTGTGAAGCCAGTTCCTTGCGGGTAGAACGGATGAGAGCGGCGGTGGCGGCGCTCGGTCGAATAGTTTGCTCCAGCGAGTCGCGCGCACGACTGAATATCGGCTTCGCTCTGTTTAGCTGCCGAGCGTAACTGGGTGATGCAGAGGTCTTAGATGGTTGCCCCACTGTCATAGATATGTCAATGGTACTCACGGGTCTTCAAACTCCTCTGAGAATGCATGACCCAAGTGGTACTTTGAGGTACGCGAATTGACAACCTGATATAAGGGCTCGACCAAGACGAATATCTCTTGAGAAACCTAAGCTTACCCAGTGTCTACGTGAATTAGAACCATCCAAGAATTTGAACTCTGACATCTTACCTAGCCGACCGTGGGCACGCCACTAGTTCTGACAAAGTGCACTCGCGTTGAGATGATGTATATCGCGATGGAAATGCTGCTCACACCTTCTGGAGGAGGGGCACGACAGCCCGGCTCTGGTCCTGGTTGACGACTACGTACGTCCTGAAAATGATCAGTCCATCTAGAACTATCAATACTGCACAGTAGCATTTTAACTGGATGGCTCACTTTCCTCTATTCCAATAAGTGTCGTCCACGAAGAACGTTCTATTTTGCTTAGAACATCGGTCGGCACAAGAAGCAACGAAGATGGTATAACGGTTAGTGGACTATCACATACCTCCCTAGCAAGCCCCGCGATCTGTACCATTATAGCTAAGTCAGCGAGTAACCCGACATGCCCGTCAAGCATGTACGTGATGGTCTCTTTGCAAACTTGCGTGGGCATACCCTCAGGAACTGTAGGCCCTTGCGAACTGCTTTCATCATGATGGACGACATCCGCATGACCAGACCAATACTTTGTGAGGTGCATCATACCGCCTATGAATTTGAAGCATTCGTTACGATACTCGGTAGGAAGGAGCGGGAAATGGGTATAATTGGCATAGGATATAACGTCAAGGGTCAGGTTCGTCTCTATATGGTGTGACGGCTCAGACGTAGAGGAGGCGGGAGGGGTGTCTTGCTGGACTTGGTTTGGAGAGACAAACTCGTCGAAGACAGTTGAGTTCGTCTCGCCGGTAGCCTTGGACAACGCGTCAGGCTTCTTTATTGATATGACCACTAGAAGCAAAATGACGATCAGGAGACAGCCAGCCACGAGATGGGCCTTCTCGACAGTTCCTTTGAGTATGAGCTTAAAGTCCCAGAGCCTAGCCGAGCCTTGATGGTCATCTCCACGAGAACGGACACCAGAAGGGGGAAAGCTATTATCAGTGGTGGATGCAAGGAGAGGCTGTGATTGCTGTTGAGCGTAGGAGTGGTGATCACCGTCGTCATATTGCTCAAGTTCAAGGTCGGCATGGGTCTCCTCTGCACGACCTGCGCGAGAGTGAGGTGTACGAGGTGTTAGACTTTGGGAGTCTGTTGGATATGCACGAGAAGTGGAAATGTCTGCCAACGATTTCGGCAGCATCTGCGAAGGTGAGGAGCTGTGGAGGAGATGCTAGTTCTGTACTGCCATCATTGCAGCGCGCAGTTGCTAAGACCATATTGATTCATTCTCAGTGATCTTGATTTGTTGCTTAGTCATTATTCCCACACCGAAACGACGTCTCATTCCAACTCCCAAGAACGTCCCAACTCTGCCCGTGACTTGTCATCGGCATGACACGGGCAAAACGTGTTGCTATATACTCTTCTGTTTTATCCACCGTTTATTTCCTCGCTTTGCTCTCGTATGTCCCCGTACCACTCGTTAGCACAGAACAAGCAGAGAAGATATTACCTGTGGTATGTGTTCTATGCCCTCTCGTTTGCGGTTGCTTGTGTCAGGCAAGTCACTCAGACTCATGTCGTTCATGCCAGATACCGTGGTGGTTTCTCGTTTCTTTCGGCTCGTACGCGTTGTGGTCCCTCGGTCATGGGCTCTTCACATTTAGAGAATGTACGGATGCGTATACTGAGTTGCTTAGCGTAAGTTAGTCAAGAATAACCTATGTCTGGCATTATTTATCCACCCTCGCCTGCTCTAGGAGATTTCTCTAGCGAAAGCTGAGCTGCGGGCGAAGGGTGTCTCTGTTGACTAAGATACAAGTCTGCTATATGATACGCTGGGCAGAGGTCATCCGTATACAATCACCACACCATTACTGCAAACAGTATGGATACATCATCACTTATGGAATCCCAAGTGTAGACCGCTGGATAGCCATGATAAACGCAGCACAATAATAATGTACATTTGCAGGCTTACGAGTTGCACAATGCTTGCGCGTTCAGCGGGTGGCAATTGATTGATTTGCTCTGGAGTCATGCTGACGACTCGCATAATCAACGCCTGTACAGATGTGTGAACAAGGGCAACGCGATTAGAATCTAGACTGTTACTACTTACCTTCTGCTCATCCGGCATCGCGGCTAGGGCCTCCGGTAATACTGCTGGTTGTGAAGGTGGTGTCGGTGTAGAGTACGACGTAGCGCTTGGATGAGGCTGCCCGTGTCCGTTAAAGGGCAGTGGATAAGCAGCAGAAGATGACTGAGGTTGAGCCGGCGGTTGGGAGTATGAGATAGGGGGTGTAGGATGTTGAGGTGTGCCGCCACGACTATTAACTTGGGAAGTTAAGTGTGGGGGAAGAGCTGGTACCCGCTGGAGCTGTTGAGATTGTGCCGGTAGACCTCCATTCTGTTGGCCATAGCTAGCCAGCGTCCGCTATTTATGCCAGGGCTTTTAGAAGTGAGAGGGCGCCATCCTGGCTGAAACAAACCTGTAAAACCTCTACATTGATAGCACCTATTTTGACCATCAGTGCGATGAGCGCATAGGATATCTGCGGCTGTGAGTTCAAAATTGACCGGGCTTGGTCAACAGGTGTTTGCTGGAGGTGGTCTCAGAATTGGCATGAGCTGCGATTTGTAGGTCCTCTTACTTTAAGTTGAACCAAAATTTCCGCTAATTGCTCTTCTGGGAGTTGGACGGTGGTCATGGTGGCAGAGCGAGTACAATTATTCGAAAAAATATTTTTGCTATCCTCTTGGTAATCTAGATGGTATGTCTGGACGACATTAATGTTGGTAGCTTACAACTGACCAAGCGGATCAGTTTGACGACCGAATATAGCAGTCTTTCAAGCCACGTGGTGCGCAAGTTATATGCTGCATTAGCTGGTCGCCACTACCGGTTCGATCTACATCGCGCTCTCCTTGCTCACCATGTCAAACCCAGAGGCAGCGTGCTACACAGTAGTTTATGAGGATAGCTCGGAAAGCCCGTCAACCCAAGATTTGCGCAACGCGCTGCAGAAAGGCTCTGATGAAGTCAAAATCGACACGTTGCGCAAAATCATTGTCTCCACAATAAATGGGAACCCACAGGTGCTTTCACATTTCCAGAACGTTTTAAGCAATGTTTTATAATGACGTGCTTTACTATTAGCCTCAGCTCCTGATGCCTATCATCCAATATTGCATGCCTTCGAAAAGCAAGCTTCTGAAGAAGCTGCTGCATTTCTATTGGGAAGTATGCCCCAAATACGATGACAATGGCAAACTTAAGCAAGAGATGATCTTAGTTGTGTGCGTTGCCGCCGCTCTGTTAAGATTGTGAGACTGACTGACTTGCGGCAGCAACGCTGTGCGGAACGATCTCGTGAGTTATCAATACTTATATTGCTCTATCCACTTTAATATCCTTTATGCCCATGTCTCAGCAACATCCGAATGAGTACATTCGAGGTGCCACACTGCGCTTCCTGCAGAAGATTTCCAAGGACCAAGAACTACTGGAACCGCTGATTCCTATTTGTCGCTCGTGTCTTGAGCACCGGCATTCATATGTGCGCAAGAACGCAGTGTTCGCCATCTCCACCATTTACCGCGAATATGAGCACCTTATCCCGGACGCGCCAGAGCTCATGGAAGCCTTCCTTGCCACGGAGTCAGATGCGACGTGCAAACGGAATGCCTTCGTGTTTTTGGCGAACTGTGCAATGCCCAAGGCTGTGGAATATGTTCTTCAGGTATATGAACAGATTGGCAGCCTGGATGAATTGTTGCAGCTTGCTATCATCGACGTGGTGAGACTGGATTGTAAGAATGACTCCACACATCGGGTGCGAGCGGACTTTTATCACTTGTGGTCTTACTGGACGCTTAGCGCTTTCCTCGTAGGCTCGATGGATCCGTTGCATTTTTGAACTTCTAAACGCATCGTCATATGCCGTGAAATATGAGGCAGCCACCACCCTAACGAGTTTAACTCAAAATGCGGCTGCCGTCAAAGGTTCGTTAGTGTTCCATTGATATATACATCAGTTCTCAGTGTGACAACGGTAGCCGCTGCTTCCACCCTCATCAACATTGTCATCAAGGAATCCGACAATAACGTTAAACTTATTGTTTTGGACCGCCTTGATGCATTGCGGTCTAGACATGGGCATGTCTTCGACAGCCTCATCATGGACGTTCTTCAAGTTCTATCCAGGTACGTCTTCCTACGAAGCTGTTCTCAGAGAAATGAATAGGAGCATTGGTCACTAGTGCTGACATGGAAGTTCGTCGAAAAGCTATCAGTATCGCACTCAGTATGACGTCCAGCAGAAATGTTGAAGAGGTCGTACTATTCCTGAAAAAGCAATTGCAGAAGACTCAAGATCAAGAGTATGAGAAGGTGCTACAATATCTATTTGGTGCATGGTATCCCTTCTGATACATATTATAGGCACCTGAGTATCGACAATTACTCATACAATCCATCCACATTTGTGCAATCAAGTTCTCTGAGGTGGCGGCCAGTGTTGTACACGCATTGATGGAGTTCCTTGGAGACTCAAATAACCCATCAGCGCTTGACGTCGTTGCTTTTGTTCGGTAGGGGACTTATGCACCTGTTGTTCTTACACGCTGACAAAGGGCGCGCATATAGTGAGGTTGTTGAGAAATTCCCTGCTCTTCGATCATCTATCACGGAGCGACTCATTCAGACTTTACCTGAAATTAAGTCAGGGAAAGTCTTTCGTGGTATTTTATGGATCTTGGGAGAATATGTCGAAAACGTGACCGATATCCTAGACACGTTCCAGGAGGTTCGTAAAGTCATTGGTGAAATACCGATTTTAGCATCGGAGCAGCGACTGCTTGATGAAGCAGGTGCGGATGATGAAGAGAAAAAAGGTGACGAAGGCAAGAAGGAGATTACGGCTAGTAGTAGGCCCAAAGTGCTTGCGGATGGTACATATGCCACGGAGACGGTATACAGTACCAATTCCAATGCTCGATTGGAGGCTGTGAAGGCGGCTGCAAAACCTCCTTTGCGCAGTAAGTCGGTTATATGTCCAGCGGCGGGAACCTAGGTGACATGAACTTTGAAACAGCATTGCTTCTTGGAGGAGACTTTTTTACAGGAGCTGTGCTAGCGTCTTCACTGACAAAATTGGTTCTCAGGTTCTCCGACCTCTCAGAAGATCAAAAAGGAGTCAATGCTCTGAGAGCTGAGGTTTAATGCATTCCCGCCTTCTTTAACTGCTTTGCTGACCGTGACCTCCCCCAGGCGATGCTGATGATGACCTCTATAATCCGCGTTGGTCAATCGAAGTTCGTGTCCGCATCCATCGACGAAGACTCTCATGAGCGTATACTCAACTGTATACAAACCTTATGCGAGTTGGAAGACAAGCCTGTAGTGCATGAAATCTTTCTTAGTGATACGAAGGCTGCCTACTCGAAGATGGTCGCCGCTCAAGAAGTAGGTCTTCTAGAAAACGTGCGAAGGCCTCTTCGAAAATGTCCTCATTACTTAACCGCAGAAAAAAGCTGCCGAGAAACGAGAGCTTGAGGCAACAAAGGAGAAAATCATAGAAGTGGACGATCTTCTGAGCTTCAGACAGTTTTCAAAGAAGGCTGCGGATGATGTTATTGACGTAAGCTCTTGTCTTGTCCGTTAGCTGCATATTCACATCCGTTTTGCCTTGGTGCATTAGTATGACGAAGATGTAGGCCGTGCAACTGGTGCCAGCGAAGTGCACGAGGATTTCATCTCAAATCTCAGCCGCATCTCGCAACTCACTGGTAAACACCTGATGGGACTGCACTTTCATGTAATGACTTTGGGTTTCAGGCTTCTCCGATCCGATATATGCAGAGGCATATGTCAAGGTTCATGGATTCGATATCATGTTAGGTAAGTCGACAAGTCTTGGATTTCGTACCCAAGCTCACCATGATACAGATGTCCTACTAGTCAATCAAACATCTGACACTCTTCAGAATTTGTGCTTGGACTTTGCCACCCTTGGTGACTTAAAGCTTGTTGAGCGGCCCGCTGTTTACATCATTGCTCCTCACGGGTTCCAAAGCATCAAAGCCACGATCAAGGTTTCTTCTACGGAGACGGGCGTCATTTTCGGAAGCATACTTTGGGATGGGCCCAACCTTTCAGAACAAGCAGTAATCTTGAACGACATCCACATTGACATCATGGATTATATCAAGTCTGCCTACTGCACGGAGGCTCAGGTTTGTCCGGAACACCTATCATTTTATATTTTCTTACTTTCAGTAGTTCCGGAGCATGTGGACAGAATTCGAATGGGAGAACAGAGTGAACGTTGCGACCACCATGTCGTAAGTGGACTGATCTTGAACTACGTGATGCTCACCAACATGATCCAGTGACCCCCGGGACTATCTGAAACACATCATGAAGTCGACGAATATGTCCTGCCTGACACCGGAAGGAGCGATGTCCGGTGACTGCGACTTCTTGTCCGCCAATATGTATGCCCGTAGTCTGTTTGGTGAGCTGCAACAACCAGTGTCCAGTCTTTCTGGAAGCTTACCAACCCTCGTAGGCGAGGACGCGCTTGCAAATCTAAGTATTGAACGTACAGAGGCCGGGACAATCATCGGCCATGTGCGTATTCGGAGTAAGACTCAGGGTATTGCACTGTCACTGGGAGATCGTATCACCATGGGTATGCAACCTTTTTCGATGGCCGGGGAACAGTGTCTGATCTCTGCTCCATATAGCGCAAAAGGACAATAAGGCCCTATTGCAGTAGATACCTTGTCTAAGTTTCCTGCCTCACGCGCGTAGGCCGTAGACGGGGGTCTGTAAATTAGATTTGTGATATTGATAACGATGCTATCTGCGGTGGGTTGCGACGCTTCTGATGTGCATGGTCCTCCTAGTGCTATGCTGTCCAGGCATCCTAAACACGTAGAGGTCGCCACTGAACCGGAGACCAGAATATTGAAGCGTCGTTACGAAGCTATCTGATGACACGATGATTCATCCAAAATGCCACTCAAACTCCACAGAGTATGTCTTGAAAAGCAGACATCAAGATATTGGCTGCAACTGTACTGGACTTCAATACAGTTATGTGTCCGTGAAAGGAAGGTCAAGACTCGATATCCTCGGCGATGCTATCATTGATCGGATAGCTTCATGACGTTGCGCAATGTGATCGTTCAGTTGAACCTGCAAATACCCGTTTGACTGATAAATGTCGACGGTCAAGCCGTGCACTCACCATCTTCTCTTCACCCACCAGATATCCCAGGCGCAGTCTCTCATTCGGTGACATGTCCAAAAACTCGTTTAATGACATTCGCGAGAGTATCACAGCTGCAGCAAACGTGTTAAGACCACCTGCCTCTGCCAAGATCCTTTCATCCTATCAAATACAAGTAAGCAGCATAGCAGTCACCCAGATCAGAGGGATGTGGACATACTTCATGTTCCTTGTCCAGCCAGTCCCGCTCATTCCATGGCCCAATGCCTGACCTCATCTCTACCCAATCAGCGAACACTCTTGAGTACATAGCGGCCTCGTCCACAGTGAGAGCGAACGCGTAATGGACAATGGTAGATGAGCGTTTCTGCTGGTAAACCTCTGCAACGCCCAGGTCTCGACGTAGTTTTTTGATAGCTTTTATGACAGGTGGCGTAAAGGCATAGGGCGCCAGTCTGTCTGAGGTCTTACGCCCCACATAATCAGAGACAGGGAATGTCTCAAAGACCACAAGGACATCACTATAGCGCCAAGATAGAGCTTCTAGCTTCCCCTTTAGTGCATCGCATTGGGCTGGAAGTGCTAGAAGAGAGTAGTAAAGCACTGCGGTCCCTGGGTCCATGATGATATCGACGCCGCCGAGAGACTCTCTCTCTACGAGGTCAACGTGCCAAGTCCGCAGAGACCGCACAAGAGTTCGTTTCTGGATGAGATCAATTGAAGCCAGGTAGTGGTGGAGGGATACATCTTTAGACAAGGAAGGTGGGAGACTCCATGTATTGCGATCAATGACTTCTTCAGGAACCTTGAGAAGCATAGGCAAAATTTCATCATCGTTAGTGCTAGTAGCAACGGTAACCTGATTCTGGATGTCGACGAGCTCTGTTGAACCAACAGGAGGAAGGCCCAAGCTTAGAGGAAGCCTTGCTCGCAGCAACATGAACATTGATAGCAAGTGGATGTTAGATGCATCGCTGTCCGTGGATCGGTGATGTTGTCCAGAATCAGAATCAGCATTGCTAAGGTGGCCAGCCAAAAATGAGGCAGTAGCTCCACTACAGTTGGGGACAGTACCCGCAAGCAACACTGATGAGGTAGGATAGTTGGACCAGTCCTTTCCATTTTCTAGAGGCGATTCGGGCAGCATCTCAGGGACAACAGTAGAATCAGGTTTCGTGGAATCCAGCGATAGTGGCCTGAAGGTTCCAGTACAGTCCAAGTCTTCATTTACCCAGCAGAGCGATTCATCATCATCATGGGCTATGATAGGGCAACTGAGACTCTCGATCGGAGATAGAGATCTCTGGAGGGCCTGAACGTCAGGTGCAAAGGGACTATGTCCAGAGAGGGGCTGGAAAGAATGAACCTTCGCAGCAAGACACGTAGATAGAGTTTGCGCTGAATGACTGATTGTGCTTTCCCATGAAATTTGTTCGGAAATCCGCGATTCAGCCGCATCTTTCAATCCAGAAAATTTGAGTTTGGCACGTTTACTGCCAGGGGGAATGTAGACTTGACTGTTGGTGACGTCTATTTCATCCCCCAACATATCATCTTGCGACATATCATCAAAATTGGGTGTGCCTTCCTTCACCGACAGTCTTGCGGATCGAAGGCGTTCTTCTCTAGTCAAGATGACATCGTTGTCGTCCATATTTTGATTCCTTGTGCAGTTCACCAAAGCAGGTAAGACAGCCCATTGAAGCAGAGACTGGTGGAATCTATCAACTAGAGGTCGTTGATATTCGTCACCTTTGGCGAAAGAACAACTGATTTCGGAAATTTCGTTCGTTGAACCGTTCTCATAGTCTGATATATGGGTTACCTGAGCCAATTCTTCCGGTGTGGGAACTTTTTTTTTAAAGCTGAAAGGTCTTCCAATAACCGTCCTATTAAAGATAGATTTTGCCATGACTGGAAGAACAACCTACCGCCATGAAAGCTCGATATTGAGTGACTTAATGCCAGCCACCTTATTCAGTTGGACTGGAAAAGAGTAGCTTATATCTTTAAACGACTCGTCATTGCTGGAAAGGAATTTAGCAAGTGATTCCGGGGGGAAGGGTCGTCGAGGACCTTCCGGCGCAAAAGGTAATTTTGGTACTACAGCGGGAGAAGTCTTTGTGCAGTCGTCTGGTATGAGCCATTCGTGGGGCTTACCGTCCATTAACGTGAAGCCTTGAATTTCTGGAGCACCAGGTCGCTCGTGTGAAATCACGTCAGTCATGTCCTCAATCACCTCCGCAGTCAGTAGCTTAATGCTCTGATCAAAGCTGTCCTCATCGTCATCCAATAGGTTTCCATACGCGCCTAGACCCTGCATACCAAAAGGCCTTGCAATAGCTTCCGAGACAGTTGTAGGCTGAACTAACACCGACGACGTGATTGCATGCGGAGACGATGGACGAGACTTCGGGCTTGTCACAACCCTAGGTTCTGCATGGTGGCCCAGGACAGACGCTAGGTATTTGTGGAAACTGGTAAGGAATGTTTAAGAAATTGATTTAGGTACTGTTCGTAAGCTATGATTATGAAGACGCAACCTTTGGTTTTCACCGAGACCCTTGGGTTTTTCTCGATCGCCCCCAATCCTCTGGTTTCTGGGAATGATGATATTATCTATGGGCACATTTTTATTTATTTATTTAGAGAACCGAAGGATAATAAGGACAATGGCGCACTCATTTGTTTAACTAGATGATCCGATACCAAGAGGGGTCGTTGCTGAGGTGATTGCAAAAGGAGTTGGTCGATCTGACTAGAGCTAGAAAGCGTGGACAGACTAGACGGAGAAGATGGCAGCATATATGCCTCTGTAGATATGTGTCAATTGAACGGCAAAATGCAGGAACTAGGCACCACGTACTCCATCCATCAACAATAACCATATGTTCTTGCTCGATGTCATCTGGCACAGTGTCCACGGTGACCGTACACATAGCCTCTGGCAAAAGTGATGTGTTGTCTGTACAGTCATGAAATACTAGCTGAGTGTCATCAAGCGCGCCGGGGCGATGATGTCTAGAAAAGATTGGCGGCGTCCGTAACCTTGCAGGGGGAGAAACCACCAAGGACTTTCCAAAAAGGGCTATAACAGGTACCGTAGATGGCCCGTTGGGGAGAGGAGCCATATAAGGATTAGTCTGGTAAGAGTTAAATGCTGCGTCGCGAGCATTTGCATCTAAAGATAAACGGACGTCGCTGTAAGATAATATTTAATCACGCAGTACTTTGTACCCCTGCATATACTCACAGGACGGCGTCTTGATTGCATACGATATCTGCTGGGTCTTCATTTTTCACGAGGCTGGTCTGTAATTTTTTGAGGACACCAGACAAACATTGGGCAAAGAGATTTTCCACTGGCATCGCGTACTTGGGGGTATCCTGGATCCCACGTACTGACAGCACAGAAGGCATAGGAAAAAACCATGACTTGTCGAAGCCAACTGACAATGACAACGTAAGCGATTGCGCATATATACGGACAATGGACCATACAGTCAAAAAGCCGGCTACTTGGTTTGCGTCTCGAATTTCCATTTGGCAGTTTTATCATCTCTCTCAGATACAAGATATCTGATCCCTCAGCTTCGAATTTTTCTTCCACACTTCCAGGGTCAGGAAGACCATGTGGTTCCAGCAGATGGTCAATAGAATCGCCAGGCGGCGGTAAAGGCAGGGAACTTGGATCAGATGTTGTTACAATAGTGAATCCATCAGACAGAACCTGAGCGACAAAGCTCTGAGAAGGTTAATTCATGCACAGTTTCTAAGACCCACTTCGTTTATTAGCAATTGGGAGAAGAAAAGGTAGTCGGTAGTGAGATGGGCTATAACATATTTATGCAGTCGAGGTCGAAGATGCAAGCGTAGAGCGTATTCTTGCTGAGACATGGTGTGGTATTGAACAACTCATGGAAAGGAAAGGAACCGCGTCGTCATCAGATCATCGACTCGGACCAGGGCGACGGAGAAAGGGCGCAACTTTACCGCCGCTCTGGCGCTGGTGATAACCGCTTCACGCCACCATTGCCTGGCCTCAGAGCACGCTCATCTACTTCCGAGTTGCAGGAGGACTGCGCCGTTACTCTCAAGCTTGGACATCATTCTAGATTCTTGTCCATAACTTATTGGCCTATATCATCCCAGCATATTCATTCTTGGCCTCTTCCTGACCCTTGAACATGTGGGAGCGGACATTACAAGACCTCATCCGTGGTTTACGAGCGAACAAAGGCGATGAGGCAAAGTTCATTTCTCAAGCTGTAGACGAAATTCGTCGCGAAATCAAGAGCAAAGACATGGAATTAAAAGCAGGGGCAGTTCTAAAGCTAACATATGTGCGTTACTATACTGATCCATGTCAGTGGTCTTACTTATACATCACTCACAGCTAGAAATGCTGGGCTATGATATGGCCTGGGCTTCATTCCATGTTGTGGAGGTCATGTCTTCTCCCAAGTACCATCTCAAGAGTGTAGGATATCTTGCAGCAACCCAGACGTTCGGTCAGGACACTGATGTTCTAATGCTGACCACCAATCTACTAAAGAAAGTGAGTGCGACTCAGCCAGCTTCCACCATGTTCTCTCACATTGGTGAAGGATTTAAGCTCCAATCCTTCTGACATTGCTGTCACTCTCAATGGCTTATCACACATCGCCTCGCCTGACCTCGCCCGAGATCTGTCCCATGATCTTGTCTCTATGCTAAATCACTCTCGAGCGCATATTCGAAAACGGGCCGTCATTGCTATCTTCAAAGTTATCTCGAAATATCCGGAAGCTGCACCTTTTGCTATGACCAGACTCAGGGAGAAACTTGATGATCCAGATCAAGGTCGGCAACTGCCTCTGCGTACGTTCGTCACGATTTATATCTGGTCGCATTTGTTAGGTGTTACGGCGGCCACTGTCAATGTACTCTGCGAGCTCGTGCGTGCCGATCCGAGAGACTATCTCTCCTTGGCTCCAGATCTCTTTCACCTATTGACAACTTCCTCAAATAACTGGATGCTCATCAAGATAGTCAAACTGGTAAGGGTAAATATCTCTATTCGGAGCATGCTTTACACATCGGGGCGCGTTAGTTTGGGTATCTATCTCCATATGAACCACGTCTGGTGAAGAAGTTACAGCCACCAATCACGGAGCTTATCTCGACGACTCCCGCGATATCTCTTCTTTACGAGTGTGTGCATACTTGCATTGTCGGCGGCATGTTGCAAAGCGTATCCGGCCATTCATTGGCCGAGCTATGTGTTACAAAGCTGGCTGCATTCCTGCAGGATCCTGATCAGAATCGTAAGCCATCAGATTTATCGTCTGCAAACTACATCTGAACTTGAGAATAGTCAAATTCATATCCTTGCTCGCCCTCGTCAAAATTGTACCGTCTCATCCGCACCTTGTGGAAAAATACCAAGATATGATTCTTTTGAGTGTGAACGACCAAGACATTAGCATTCGCATGCGGGCGCTTGATCTTCTGTCAGCGATGGTATGAATATATATTTGGTTCCGTTGATGATGACCGACTACCTCTCACCCGTTAGATCACTCCGGACAACCTTCAGTCGATTGTTCAGCAACTCCTTTCTCACCTTGTTCAGCCTGACTCTTCGTACCCTGTCACTGCAGCACAATCTTTGGCACAGAATACAGGCCTGACACCTGCTAACGGGACCAAGGCTACATTAAATCCTGTCCAATCATCTGCTTACCGTCTGGCACTTGCCCAGCGAATTTTGTCAGTATGTTCTCAGGGCACATATAGCAACATCACAGACTTTCAATGGTATCTCTCCGTACTCGTTGATCTGGCGTATGTAGCGGCTGTCAATGTAGGAGCGCCTATTCGAGATCAACTGGTGGATGTCGTCGGGAGAGTGAGGGGCGTCAGGCGTTGGGCTGTCGGATTAATGCTCAAACTTTTGAGTGATGAAACGTTTTTGATGAATGCCAAGGAAGAAGGAAGCTGCGCAGAAGTTTTGTGGGCTGCTGCATGGATATGTGGCGAGCATTGTAGGTGAGGCCGAAACTTCTTGCAGCTTCGGTGTATACTCGATTGACGAACCTTGGTTAAGCGAACTAGCGGAACCGCATAAGCTCCTGCCTTACCTGTTGCAGCCTAGCATATCAAACTTATCCGCTGATATCGTTCAAATTTACCTCCAGGCCGCAGTGAAGATATTTGGGTTCTGGGCAGCGGAACTCGCACAATCCTGGGATCATGACTATCCTTCCAAAGCGAACGATGTTGTTAACACAGTGATGATGCATCTAAGTGACTTTGCCTCAAGCCCACACATTGAAATACAGGAACGTGTATGTACTTATTCATTTTACAGATGCATGCAGCCTTAAAGTGCTTGACCATTTAATAATAGGCTGCGAACTATCTCGAGCTCTTCACTTTCGTTAGAGCCGACCTGGCAGCCTATCGTCCAAAGCAGGATACATCGTTCGACTATGCAAGCGAGGGTTTCTCGGAATCTGTCGATACCCAGAGTCCCATCTATCCAAAGAGTCTTCTCCTGATCAAACCCCTGTTTTCTGCCTATGAACTCAATCCCGTGGCAAGTGCAGCCCAAGCCAGCGTTTCCATACCCGAGGGTCTTGATTTGGACACATTCATTGTGCCACCTCCAAGAGACGTCATCTCAGATGTAGCGGAAACGGAACCAACTAACGATGAGAGACGGCCTGCTAAGGAGTCTAAAGGAAAGGGCAAAGCTAAAGTTCGGGATGCGAACGGTCCAAGCACGAGGACAACAAAGAAGAAGAACAATAATGACCGCACAGTTCTCATTTCTGTCGAGACAGAAGCTGAGACGGCAGAGGAGAACGCGCGGCGAGAAAGAGTGAGTACAGTCCCTGTTTGTGCTCGTTAATAAATCGATTCATTCTCCAGGAGCGATCCGCACGGCATGAACGGCAGCGCGAAGACCCTTACTATATCAAGGACGTCCGACCAGCGCCCCAGTCTGTTGATGACGTCGACTCAATACCGATAGTTCATCTCGACGATATGCCACCATTGCCACAAGGTAGATATGCGCATCGTTGTTGACCATTTACATGCTTATACATGGTCTCAGTGCGCCCAGAGCTGAAGCTGCCCAGTATACTACGAGCATCCGCGACTTCTACGTCACCTGAACTCTTTGTGATTGATAAGGATGGCGAAATGCCCGAGGGAGCCAATGCTCCGCAACCTCCGCCACAGCCATCAAAATTGTCGATATTCACGCCTTCTGGTAGCAACACACCAAACCTACCGATCAGCTCGTTCTCCCAGTACGTTGTTGATGATAACATACCACGGACTGGTACGCCAGAGCCAATAAAGGTGACGCGCGCGAAAAAGAAGGGTACCAGAACAGGGAAGAAAAAACGGACTACCACACAATATACAGAATGAGCCAACGCTGTATGACCTTAGACAGCATCATGTACCACTCTGAAGAATTATGTCGCTTATATGCTGGAGAGCACCATACACAGGTGGAAAAGCGACTACCATGACTGTTCTGATAGAATAAGGAAATGAAGATACATGGATTGACCAGAAATTGCACAGGGGGTAGATGCATTCGACAGTGCGACAGCGAAGTAATGCGATGGTGGACAACATAATTAGCAAGATTTGGATACGGGATCAGGGAGCAACACGACCAGTAGCACAGATGACTGAATGGATTGTCCAGGGAAACCTGATAGCGACGCTCATCGATCGTCCTCTACGCGTTCCACTGAATCCACGATTTCGTTAATAAGTTCCATGGTGACACCAGGTATCGTTCGTTCGGCTTCAGTAAAGGCTCGTTGGAGTGCACTCAGTGCAACTCGTGCCTCTTGTGTTGAGACACGGGGGAAGAGCTAGAGACACAGGATGCGCTGAGCGTCCGCCAGTAAACTAACGCAGAGAAATGATATATATACTCACGGAAGCTATCGCAGGCAGAACGACAGAGTCTAACATTGTGGTATCCGCGAAGTCGTCGTCGCCTTGCTCTTCGACATCATTCCCATAGTCATCGTACTCGTCTGACGGCTCACGAGTAACACTGCCATTGTTGTTGTCCTTCAGATCACCCCCGCCATGCCGAACAGTCGCCTCGCGATCCTGTTGCTTCGGCGTCGATGGTGCCGAGGGTGGTAAAGGCGGTAGTTGATCACCCTTGGTAGTGACTGATGAGGAGATTGAGGACTTCGAATCTGAACTTGGTCCTCGACGGGCTCCAACGCTCCTCAAAGATCCCGAACTAGAGGACCCGCGTGAACGCGTTGTGTCGTTATATTCCCAAGTAAGGGGCGGTCCAGTAACCTGCATAGGGTTAGGCTGTGCACGGCCGATGGTTCCTGGTCGTGCGGCGTTCCGAACGGTCCCAAAGTCCCACAAGTCTTCTGGGTCAGCATTACCCGACCTTACAGAGGTCGAGCTCCAGTCAGCGGGTATAGCGGCATAGAAAGGGATATGAACGTACATATCCTCAACATGATCTTGCGCTTCTTCTTCCGCGCGCTCGCCCCCTTCCGCCTTCCACCTTTCATGTCTCTCGATGAGCTCAGTCAGATAATTCGTCTTCTTTGCCATGCGGATGAACTTGTGCTTCAATAGGTCACGAGCCGTTGGCCTCTAAACAGACGAATACGTCAGCTACTAGAACATCGAACTTAAGAAGAAGTGGGAAAAAATCCAACATCGCGTGGATCTCTCTGTAGGCAAAAAGATACGAATTCTCTAAAAGACTTTGAGAAACTGGCGTCCAGTTGCGGAGGCGGATTTTTAGGAATCAGAAATAGGACCTACCAGGCACAAGAAGCGCCGAAAGGAGTGGATTTCTTAGTAAACTCAAGAGTATGCGGAAGAAGTGGAGAAGCTTACAACTTACCTTCATTGGATGCAACTCGGCGTAAGGAGGTTCTCCTTTAGCCAACTCAATGGCTGTAATTCCCAAGCTCCATATGTCAGCCTTGTGATCATAACCACTCTGTTTGATAACCTCCGGCGACATCCAGTAGGGCGTACCCACGAAGGTGTTCTTCTTCGCTGATAGCGTTCCGGACAGCTGACCTGAGACACCAAAATCGGCAAGCTTAACATCACCTCCGGCCGACAGAAGAATGTTGGCGGCTGTGATGATCGTACTTAACACGAGCATATCCTGCGAGAAGTGTATCAGCTGACCTTTGATATCTCGATGGAGTTTACCCTCTGTGTGGAGGTAATCTAAGCCTCGTAAAAGTTCACGGATGATGATAGCGATATATTCTTCTCGAAAAACGCCCGGCTTCATCTGAGGGAGTCTGTTAAAAAACCCATTTAATTCAGACAGAAGAACCACTCACGAGGTCCGAACAAGAGCCCCCAGAACAGTATCTGGATGACATTTATAAGGCCATATGAACCAGATTCGTCAACTTTGCTTACTCCATAACTATCCAAAGGTGGGAGCCTTTGAGATACGACCCATGATACCTGGAGCCAGTCACAACAGCACGATGGTCATGATAGAGGTCATTCGTGGGAATATGGCGAGAACTTCTACGAACTTGGTGACATGAGGAGAATCGAGCTGCGATAGAATTTGTATCTCTTGTTGGATATCTTCAATTTCATCTTCAGCACTTTCTAAATCTATGATCTTAATAGCGACAGTCTTCTGTGTTCGTTTGTCGTATCTGGGTCGGCATTAGGACAAGAGTTATGTGGCTTCTGGATGCTGGTGCATAAATGTACCCCTTATAGACCTCTCCAAATGACCCTTTGCCTACGCCAAGGAATACATGTCGGCAGTGATGTTTGTGGCCACTTTACATAGGAATGCATACCTATCCTGTCTTGCTTCACGTAGAACTCTTCAGGATCTGTACGATGTGAATCCTAGGAGACCAGGACAATTAAACATCGATGAGATCCCAACGCAAGGGAGATGCGGCCTTGCTCACCATGAGTTATGGACAATGGGTGCGCGGCGGTCGAGCAAAAGCAGGAGCAACACCACGCTGAGGCTACAAGGAGTTGAGTTGGTATCCAAAGGTTCAGCCCAAGTATTGACAAATGGGTATTCAAGTCCCCGCAAGGCTTCCAGCGCTCAAGGATCGGGACGCTAGCTGACACAAGACAGTCACGGAGACAATGGAGGAGGGGGAAAGTATGATTCTGAAGAGCGTGATGTGTAGGACTATGAGTGAGAGGGCGCTGAAAGAGCGGTCAGCCCTAGTCACGGAGGGTGGACTCAATTACTGTAATGCCCTACTCTACCACGCCGATTCTTCGGCTGCGCCCGACAACTGCCTTTATAATCCCAGTGGCGGTACCTCCAAGGTGAATGCTATTGAAACACTTATTCGTTCAGCCCCGGCTCTCTCTGCTCGTATTTCACATCGATGCAAGCAAGAACAGCAGCATATACACGAAGCAAGATTCGCATGTATCGCAAGCAAGACGTTGCATATAAAATCCACAGGTACAACGTCGCGTCAAGATCACGATTTCCCTGTCAGCGAGATAAACATGTCTCCCAATGGCGACATCGGGATATCATTTTTCAATTTGACCGCTGGTGGTTTTTCGAGGTCCCGTGAGGCTGCACTGTCCGTCGACGACTCTCTACTCCGCTCTGAATGCCATTCCTTATTGCTCAGCCCTTCAAACCCAAACCCAAAACCAGGGCCTATAGGGCCGCCCGGGCGATAACTCGGACTCGGACTCGCTACCATGAGAGTATTAGTAGCCACGGTTGAACTTTCAGGGCCACGCTGTCGTCCGCGCTCGAAGGGCATCCGGTTGAGATATTTAACTGTCAACACGGACAAGAGGATGAGAGCAATGAAGAGCAAGGCGGCTATGACAAGGTGGAGGCGGTCGTCTTGTGCGGAACCCTCTGGCCGACGAGAAGGACGAGAGGCTTCTGGAGTGATCGTGGAGCCAGCCGGAGCCAACGTCAGAGTTCCCCCTTCCAGAGCGATGGGAGTATGCTGAGCACCAGACCCTGGAGTCGGCATGGGTACATAGCCATCGTTGAAGAAGTCGCCAGTCGGATCGAAGGTGTGGTCGGCAGCATAGGGTAGCGCTGAACAGAGCTTGAAAGACACCCCAGCAGCTGCAAAACAGAGGATGGCAGAAGACAACATATAGTGCGGCGAGCTGACGATGATTGACGCGACAGTATTGAAGGAGAGCGGGTTTGATGAGCAGCCAGTACTTGACATAATTGGGGTTTTGCCCACTGGGTTCAATAGCGAACTTATCCAGCAGTTTGATGTGCCATCTCCGGAAATGAATATCCAGCTTCCTGGTGCCTGTAGTGATAATGTATGTGGATAAGAATCAAATCTCATAGATAACGGCCGGGGGGCCGTGTGAGCAAGAGACCGATGGGGAGTCAGTCTACTGTAATACTGTCACAGCAGCCTATTATCGTTCTCGGACACGGTCGACAGTATGTGTGACCGTGTGACATATCGCGACATGACGCGCGATGCAACGCGACTCAAACGCTGAGATGGGTGAAAGGCGAACAGCTTGGAAAAAACACAAACTCTCCAAGCTCATACAACCGTCACCACCTTACGTTTACACCCACCGAACTTCTGTCTGCCGCTATATTCTTGGGCAATAGGCTCGCCCGACAAAAAAGTGTCTGTCTTCGGTCTGGAGGGCCTGTTGTCACATTGCCAATACGTCAATCCTTTTCAACCCCTGGTACCCAGATGAGTAATGGAAAAAGGAGAAGGTCCCACTCTAACGAGATTCTTGACCTCACAAAACGATCAAAGAGCCGTTTTGAACCGCCCACAGTTGCGAACGCTGAAGATGATAATTTGGAAGTAATACTAGCACGAATCAAGGAGCAAGAAGAGAGCGAAGCGCTAGCCAGACGACTGCAGGATGAGTGGAACGGCGCAGATGCCGCCTCTGCCAGTACTTCTGCTCAAAAAATCAGTGCAGCATTTACCGAAGTCGAGAACTTAGGCCTGGACGAGGATGAAGCACTCGCAATCCGACTATTGTTGGAGGAAATGGAGAGGAGCGAGCCCCTTGGGTCAGAACATCAAGATTTATCGCGCACATGGCGTCACGAGAGCACTGCTCATGCCCGCCAGCTGAATGAGTCTTCAGAGAATGACAGTCCGCCAGACAGCAGCCTCATGAGACACCGTGGCTTGTTCACAGATGACAGGCCTTGCGCCAAGTGTGGCCACTCGATACCTTCTCCACGGGGTTTTGTAGGTTTTTCGTAGCCCATCGTGTCCACACAGGCTGATGTCTTTTTTAACTTGTTCAGGCTGTTTTTGCTACTGAAAGTCCTTCACCAAGTCTCATTCGTCTTGTCCACGCGTCCTGCAGCAAATGCAAGACAACTCACTGTCGAGGTTGCTTTACAATTGTCCCATGCTCGACGTCCTGTAAAGGCAGTGGGGGTTCGAATCCCTGCCCAGTGCTGCTGTGTTGTGCGGAAGTTCGAGCTGTGGCTCTGTATGAGGCTCTAGGAGGGTTCGATCGCCAATATTTAGGTGAGAAAGCGAATTCGGAGGCTCGCTCACGCGAGGCAGCATCTCAGAGAAATTACTCTGCCGGCTCTGTGGGTCCTGGAGGCACTGGGTATGGAACTGGGTCTTCACCATACGGCGCTTCAAGTTATGATTATCCTCATGGTGCCTACCGTGGACGCGGGCATGGGCGTAGTCGAGGTCACGGACGCGGCCCAACGAGCGGTGCGACGTCGAACCTGCCCCGCCAGTCACCCAAACAGTTGCAGCAGCTAGCAGCGCACTGGGAGGAGGTCATGGTTCGAGCGTTGACCACAATTACGGATATCCTTCCCTCTCCCTACGCTGATTCTGCTCAGATCTTTGACATGATCCCTCACCCTTCAACTGCCCCTTTGCTGTCACTATCTCAGCTTCCAGAGCTCTTGGCCAGTCTGCTCCGCAATGACTCGGTCACGGACTGGATAGCCCGAAGCGAACTCTACTATGCCATGCTCGCCCTGCTCAGACGACTGGCCGACTGCGAGCTGACGGTGACAGTGCTTATCGACGAGCAATGGGAGAAGAGCAAGTCGTGCGGCATCGGAGACTGGATGCAAGGCGAGGGCGAAATTATATGGGACCAGTGCAAAGACAAGACTGGCGCCATGCGGCTGTCGCGCTCCCCGCCTCTTTACGCTCATTTCAAAAAGCTCACCAAACAGTGCGAGGCATTTCTGGCTGGGGCTTCGCAGCTCATGAATGGTGCCGATCGAGACGGCGAAGACGCAGAAGACGTCGAGAACACCGCCATCAAGGCTACCTCTTTATGCGGGGACATCATCGCGGCTCGGGACGATATCGAGAGGGCAATGAAAGTGATGAACAAGGGGGACTTTGCCCAGGATGCGTCTGAGTCCGCGGTGCAAGGCTCTAGCCAGGATAAAGGAAAAGACCGTACAAAAGGTAATAATCTGGATTTTTCCGTGGAGATGGAAAGGGCCTACGCTCGCGCATGCGAGCGACTGGCCCTCAAGCACGTTAATTTGTCCTCGGAGGACAGCGACAGTGCTGCCGGCCCCCAGTATCGGGAGTACAACTACGCCAAAGAACTGACGCAGACGGCATCCACGACGAGGAACCCCAAGGACAGGCTGCATCTCGTCAAGGAATTGGCCGTCATGTCTACTTGTCTCCCACCTGGGGTATGGGTCAGGGTAGACGAGGTCCGGAACGATGCCATGCAAGTTATCGACCCGCCTTTTGAGGTCCGAGCTGATCTTTTGGCTGTATTGTAGTAAGATAATGATCGCTGGTCCACAAGGGACGCCGTACGAGGGCGGGCTGTTCGAATTTGATTGCTTCATGCCCATCGAGTACCCCAATAAGCCGCCTCTCATGCACCTTCGTACCACCGGCGGTGGGAGGGTGAGATTCAACCCGAACTTGTACAACAGTGGCAAGGTCTGCCTCTCCCTGCTGGGCACCTGGCCTGGAAGGTGAGCGTGCGCGTTATACATCCATAGCCCTCATTTTACTAATCGCCTCCAAATAAACGCAGGCCTGAAGAACAATGGTCGTCGAAATCGACGCTCTTACAGGTCCTTATCAGCATTCAGAGCATGATTCTCATAGACACTCCTTATTTCAACGAGTACGTTGTGGCATCAGCACACCGTATGACGGTTAAAAATAGGCTGATACGCGCGCAGACCTGGTTATGGGAAAGCCAATCCTAAAAGCCGTGACAGCATATCGTATAATAAATCAACGTGCCTACAAACTGTCCGCTGGGCAATGGTTGAATGGCTTAAGAGCGAACACCGATATGGCATATGGGCTGTGAGTGTGGTACTATGTCTGTCGTGTCGCCATGGGGTGACGCTCGCCCAGGATGTTATTGCCTCACATTTTTCCATTCGTCAGGAGAGCATTCGCAAGACGTACGTCCTAACTCTGACCATGTGTGGAAGCTTGAAACTGACTGACGGGAGGCTCCTCAGCATCGCGGGATGGGCAAAGACACAGCCACATATTCGGAACTACACCCTAAATACTACAAGCTGGACAAATCAGTACAACCCTCATGCACCTCCTCCATACCATACGAATGAGCAAGCCCCGGCAGGAATGGACCTCTTAGCCGAATTCGAGCTTGGCATCAAGCTAGTCGAGGGCTGGTCCAAGCCACCAGAGGATGATTGACACGTTAGCTGTTCGGGTAAAATAAATACTAGTATCTAATCCATGCGAGATTCTGCATAGCTGTTTCAAGGGGACCGTCTATGAACCTTATACGGTTTTGCGGTGCTCCTAAGAAGGATATTAGTGGTAGACATCTGGAGAATTTTAATAGTGGCGCACGGGAGAATGGGTGGTCTCGTGGTCGACATGCACGAACGCGCGCTCGACGTTAGGCAACACTTCGATCTTGTCTTGCAGTTGCTGGCTAATATCATGCGCTTTCCACAGAGGCGTGTTCGCGTCCATGACGATGTCGACCTCGACAAAATAGTCCTGCCGCGAGGTCAGCATTTGTGTCAGGTCATGAAAATACTTTACGAACGGGCCCACTCTAGAAGGCCAGCATGGATCAGCGATTAAGCTTTGGGCAGAATGATGATGACACCTACGTGATACGCGCGTACGGTATCTATCTTCTCGATGTCGTCGCTGAAGATCATGGCCTTGTAGACGATCAGCTGTATGAAGTCATGAGGGGCCGACTTCCCAGCCAGCAGCTCGAACTGCGAGTAGATTGTGCGGCCCCAAGCTATGATAACCCCGAGCGCAATCTGCGGCACTGTGAGCGCGGACTGTGGCTTCAAAAATAAAACGGAATGTCGTTACGATTATAGCGCCCATAGGGTCCAAGTCTGTATGCGCTAGTGAGATGAAGCTCCGGACATTGGACCAACATTCACTTACACCATTTCAATTTGCTACCACCAGCAGACATGAGCAGACCTATGGAGTGGATCAGGCTTGACGATCTTGGACGCGCATGAAGTAACCCACTCACCAAAAGAGTTGATGAAAAGGTCGTTGCGGTGGTCTTCCCAGAGGATAAAGACTTGACTGGAGCGCTTTCGAAGTGAAAAACAATAGAGAAAAAGCAAGAACTTGACGGCTTGGGATAGGTGAGACGAGCTGTCAACGAAGTCGGAGGGATATGCCTCACCAAGAGCGGAGCCTACGGCCACTATAGAAGGGATATGCAGGGCGTTTACATTGTTCCCGCCATGAGTGATGAGATCCCTTGCTGACTCTACAATGACAACCAAATTAACGGAACCCATGCTGTGTGGGGGTTAGGCGCTGGATGACGGATTGACAAGCCGAGCGTGACTACTTACAGGAATCCTGTCAGATAGACGAAACGGTGAGTGGATATATTGTGGCTTTGCTTCTGGTGTGTAGCTCACCATATACAATATTGCCGATAGTCTCGAGCCTCGCACCTCCCACCGGCCACTTGTTGACATCCATCCTGCCAGCTTTGCGGTGCAACCAGTAAAGCAATACATTACTCCCGAAATCAAACAAGGAGTCGATTCCTGTGGCGATGAGAGATAGCGAGCTAGACGAAATAGCGGCATATACTGGGCGCGGGAGCTTAATCAATACGAAGGGTGCCTCACGAGGAAAACTAGCGGCTTACGTTGCAGGACGCAAAGCGCAAAATTTGCGAAAAGACTGGCGCGCACGGCGATCTTGACCTGAGCAGGTTGAGTCCACCGACCGCACGGAAGGAGTTAAAGCCAGCTCACTGGAAGACGGGCAGCATCGTCCTCGACTCTTGCATCTTCGGTGTGCTCCTCCATTGGTTTGAGGAGAGAGGCGATGAGCTGGGGCAAGGAGAGTATAAATAGGTAAAATATGAAGACAGGCCATTTCATACTGCATTCTGCCTCTTGTGATAGGACTCGAGTCTCTTGCCGCGCCTGCGGGAGCGCAGGGCAGCGAGCTCTTCGTCAGTTTTGACGCCGCAGGAGAACTTGTAGGGGTCTTGGTCGCTGGAAGATCCTTTGGGAGATACAGAAGGGCCTTCGACGTCATGCACCACGGATCTGCAATCGGGTACCGTTGGTTCGGTCTGGCATCGGACATGTAAATGACATGTACAAATCTGGCAGACAAAAAGAATCGAGAAAAATTCGCACCTTGGAGGAATGGGCCAGTGTTGGTGAATGCATGAGGTGGAGACTGTGGGTGCAGGGTCAGCGACGATGGAGGCAGCATCCTTGAGGGCAGAGAAACGACGAGGAGAGATAGCTAGCAGACTGGTGGGAACCGGCGGACCCAGCGCAGTGGTAACATGGAGCGAGATCCAATGCAGACCCGCCGCCTCGGCGCCGACGCAGGCCGACGTTCGAAACGCTCACCAATTATAAACCCAGTGTTTCGGTCCTGCTCCTTCGTCTGCTGTCGAGCGGGGGCATCGTCAGAGCCCCAAGCCCTTATCCCAACCCCCCCCTCTTCTGACTCCGCCTCAAGGTCCGACCGCTCCCTCTCTGCATCAGCTCCGGCTAACCCCGCTGGGCCTGACCAGACCCAATGGTAAACCCAGCCCCCGATGGTCCACCGGGTCCCACAGACCATCAATTCAATGGCAGCTCGTCTCTCACCATCCTTTTTCTCATGATGGCTGTCCTAATGTAAATTCAGCGTCTATTTTCAGCCTCGATCCACGGCATGCGTCTGACTTTGTTTCCCTAGCCTCTGCTCCCTCGTATGGTGTATTCTTTCTTCCTGTGTCGGTGGTTCCATTGTGTCAGTAGTATCGAGTCTATGGGAAACTGGTGCGCGTGTAGATCCGTCCGGTTGGGCTGCGAGGCGGCGCGCCAGAGGTGGTGCCGATGGCGAGCTATGGGAAATGGAATTCAGGGGCAGGCGCGGTTGATTCCAGGTAGAGACAACCAAATTCACAACGACATGTAGTCTGCTCCACGATTCACGTACTACATCCCAGTCCAGCAGGCCTATTTGGCTTTCACATGTATCTCAAACCACGTATTCTAATGACTTGCAGCTGCTTTCATCTCCGCACGAGGCTCGTTTCGAGCCCCAGGACATGTCAGACACGACCATAACGTCTCATGCGGGCTGATGCACTTATCCTACAGGCCTTTGGTGAGTTTCAAAATGCGACCGACGTCTCGTATACCGCCAGGACTGGCATGTTTATGACGCCGTCCGTGTCAGCCTCGACCATCTGAGTGCGTTTATGACTGACGCCTACTTGCACCTGATATTTCCAGCGGACCGCTGGCAGAAATTCATCTGTCCCCTCGACCAATGCCTGATGCTCGCAACGTATAAAATCCCGCACATTATACCCAAGAAGACAACACCTCCATTCCCTCTACTTGCCACTTGGTAAAGTAACGACGCATAGTACACCCACCTCCACCGTCTCTCACCCTACTTCCACGATGAAAATTCCCTCCAGTTCATCTGTCCTGTTGGCGTCGCTGGCGGTCTCATCATCATCATCTTCCTTGTGCGCCCTGGCCGCCCCTGCCGGCGAATCCAGTTCGCTCTCTGATGCCAACCCCACCGTGACATCCACCGTGGCTGCATCTGCGCCAACGTCCTATGGCGAAAGTAATTGTTCTCATACTCTCTGTGGTTCTCCGCTCACGAACAGCGACGTAATTGCCAGGCCACCTTCAAAGTCGTCATTTGTTGGAATCGATCGGGGTTCTCCTCGGAGGCCTGCCTCTTGGTCTTGGTGCCGCCCTCAAGCCGGTCATCGACTTGTTGGAGTCGCCGAGTATCCAGGTCGATGCCCAGGACATGGAAAAGATCCAAGCGGCCGTAGCACAAGCGTCGAACGGCCTTCAGAGCATTAGGGAGCCATCCAATAACGCCCTAATAGCCATACCAGGGCCCATCGCAAATATGAATAGCTCTCTGCCGGCCTTGCCTGTTCCCACGCCGTCCTTGCCTGTCAGCCCAGGGGCCCTATCTAGTAACTTGCCTGCTGTGCCGGGTCTGCCGGGTCTGCCGGGGCTGCCGGGGCTGCCTGCCGATATTCCGGGGATACCTGTCGCTGCGCCTGCACCGCCTGTGTCGCCGCCTGTGTCGCCGCCTGTGTCGCCGCCTGTGGCACCTCCCGCTCCGCCCTCCCAGAAGCGTCAGGACGCCGATATGCCAATGCCCAGTCCGCCGTCCGAGACCGCCTCGGCGAAGCCGCTGCCCTCCGGCGCTGCGGCGCACACCTCCCCGGTCCCACAGAACCCACCCAATACACCCGTGGCCCACGCCGGAGGTACACCTTGTGCCGCGGATGGTGGAAACAAGCCCCCGCTGTTTCAGTCCGCCTGAGCGCCGCCGCTCTGTGAACACTTTGTCTTTTTCTCCTTTCTTTTTTCGCTCGATTGCGCCCTCTATCTTCTATTTCTTACTTACTGCTCGTTCGATTTGTAATCCCACTCGTTTGTGTCTTGTTCGGGTTTCTGTTTTCATGGTCTGATTTGAACATCGGCTTCTTTTTCCTTTTTTTTCTTCCAAGTCTCGTGAGCGATTTACCATATAATACTGCGATGATTGCACATCTAGATAGGTTGGAGTGGTTATTTCATACAGCGTGATGCTCTATACAGTTGGTTGTGACTATTGCTGCTACGCGGAAACGTACTATGAGCCAAATACGAATGACAACTAAAGTATGTGTACGCGATAAAATTCGAATTCCGGATAGCCCGCAGTGCAATTTGTTTCAGCGAGTCACCACGCGCATGAGCATGATTAGAAAAGCGTCCAGTACTGTATTTAAAGTTCACAGAGAACGGAGATCGTAGTACGGATCTACGATGTCTGTCGTGGAAGGCGAAACACCAAAGTTATGGATGTCCGCCATTCGTGATAGCGTGACACGATGCATTTTAGAAGGTCACGACATAACTGAGCCATTATCATCGCTATATCAAGCCGTTTAAAAGCTTCGTGATCTCGTGTCCATCGACCCCCTTCTATAACGAGGGTTTAGAGCTGACTGCCACAGTATATATAATACAAAGAATGCAAGTCATCGGAGATGGTATGTTACACGAGTGATGGGCTCTAGGCTTTGAGATAAGACGAGAGCTCGCCGCTCTCCTGGAGGGCTACAACGCGGTCGGAACCTAAAGTTAGGTCAATAATCATTCTCAACGAAAGGACGATGGGTTACCTCCGATGTGTTTCTGATCTGTAGAAGAACGACGAAATCCAGGTCGTCACTTGGACGTATAAGGATAAACGGGGTCGAACTTACTGATGAATACGTTAGGCACGGTTCCCTGGCCGGTCTTCTCTAGGAGGTACGCCTTTATATTATCACCCTCGTCTAATTGATCCAACCTGTGAAGCGAATGCTCAGACGCGGCCCGATTCAAACGAAATGACTGTGGTACATACTCGAGGACCTTGACCTTTACGTCAGGGAACTCGGCGAAGATGGACTTGGCGCGGGCGCAGTAGGGGCACCATGATTTGGAGAAGATGGCGACCTTGTTCTCTGCGATCGTCTCCTGCAGATGGCATCAATATTGAGGACCCAGCAGAAGAGAGGGAGACGGACGTCAACGAGGTCCTTGACAGCCATTTGTCTGAGCTGGCGAGCGGAAGGGTTGGATGAGGATGCTGATGAGGAAAACAGGGCTGACAGTGGGGCGAAAAGGCGTGCGGATACGGTCTTATATATACGGGACATGGGACTTGGATGACGGATGAGAGTTGGGGAGGCACGTGACTCCTGTGCAGCCTTTTCGACGCTGGATCGAGCGGATCGGGTCGCGACGAGGATGTCTCTCGCTCGCCACCTCGCTAGGATCATGGACCGCATCGCCCCTCTCGCCCTGGCCGAGAAGTGGGATAACGTCAGCAGCCTCCACCGTCTCCACCCATCCTTGTCTAATATTAATATTCCCCGTCCCCCTCCCAGGTGGGTCTCCTCTTAGGTATCGTCATTTTTTTTTTCATCGCCGCCCGGCCCCACATAGCGTCTTGCAGAAGCCCCCCACCAGGCACCCAGAAACCCACACAACATCCTGCTGACAATCGAGTAAGCGCGCAGCAGCCCTCGGACTCTGGCCCTGCCGTGCTCATCTCCGCAACAGCCTGACCACAAAGGTTGCCGAGGAAGCACTCTTGCTCCCCGCCTCCGTCGTCGTCGCGTACCACCCCCCTCTCTTCAAGCCTCTCTCGTCCCTCACCCTTTCAAATCCCATCCAGGCGTCTCTCCTACGCTGCGCTGCTGCCGGGATCTCGGTGTACAGCCCCCACACCTCGCTAGACTCTGTTTACGGAGGAATCAATGACTGGCTAGCCCAGGGCCTCGGAAAGGGCCGGGTCAGCCTGCTGGGGCCTGAGCATGAGTCTGGAAAGGGAGGAAGTGGGAGGATCATCCGGCTGGACGAGAACACCACCATGGCGACCTTGCAAGAGCGCATCAAAAAGCACCTGGGCCTGACACATCGTAAGCTGCGCCTTACGCCTGCCACCATCGTGAGCAACTTAATGCTGTATCGCAGTGCAAGTGGCGCTTGGCTCGCCATCCGCGGGCGTACAGTCGGTCGCCATTTGCGCGGGATCTGGAGGCTCGATGCTACTTGGCGTGGACGCAGATGTGTACTTCACTGGGGAGATGTCACATGTGCGTATAAGTCTTCCAACGTATTTCTTGCGTGTTACTCACGATGACCCGCAGCATGAAGTCTTAGCGGCCGTTGCTGCAGGCCGAAACGTCATTCTGTGTAAGCCGTGGCTGTCAGGACCTCTCTTCAGTTGTTCACGATATGCAATAACAGGTGGCCATACGAATACCGAACGGGGTTACCTACCCGTGCTGGCCTCCAAGCTGCAGCAGGAGTTTAGCAAGGCAGAAGCAGGAGAATTCACACTTTTAAATTCGGGTCAGTTGGTCGTACACGTTAGCAAAGCAGATAGACATCCTCTGGATATCGTGTAGCACCTGACGATCCCAGCCACCATGAATATGATTAAGAAATGAAATATCTTCACGATCATGCCCAGACTAAGCCCAGATGTCAATTTATGTTTGAGGTCCGTATACATTGAACAAGGGCAACAGTCTACTCCATATCCAAGCAATAATATCTAACGGTCAACCTCGCTGATGGATTAACAGTCAGAACCGTTCTTGAAACGGCTGCAAATAGAACTTTAACTCACCCGAACACCAAGTCCATGGTACCGATGATGGCCACGACATCGGCGATGAAGTGCTGTAATGGCAAGTGTATATCAGTCAATCACAGCGTACAACTTTCCTAAATGACTGTTCTTACATCTGTAGATAGAGCGTTGAGTCGGGCAGATCAGGATCATAAACTTATAAAAACGTACGTCTCATCATGAAGTCCGACCCGGCTAGATGCGCGAATCCAGGTGCACGGATGCTACACCGATATGGGCGGTTTGTTCCGTCTCTGTGTGATGTATGTTTATGTTGGAGCTGCGTTGTAAAGGGGAAGCTTGCGTACGAAACAAGGTAGACCCCCATTTCTCCTTTTGGTGCCTCAATCGCTGTGTATGTCTCACCCGGTGGTACTGAGTATCCTTCACTGAAAAGCTGGTGGACAGGATCAGAGTCTCATGTCCATGTCACGCACTACGTTCCGACTTGCCTTGAAATGATGGATCAGTGATTCCATGCTTTCCTTCATGGATGCGCGAGGCGGAGGCACCAGCTTGTGATCATCGACCTTAACTGCTCCTGTAGGCATCTTATTCAAGCACTGCAATACAAAAGTATGCGTGAGTACTATTTGCAGCCGTCCATATATCCATATGCAGCTGTCTGACCTGGCTGATAATGCGAAGAGATTCGCGAAATTCTTGGACACGGCAAAGGTAACGGTCGTAACAGTCGCCGTTCTTCCCAACAGGAATATCAAACTCGACCTGAATGATGTTAACGTCAGACAGACGTGTTGCGCGTATTGCCTAGCTCACACACCTCGTCATACTTGTCGTATGGCGCGACCTTTCGCAAATCCCACTTGACACCACTACCACGGAGCATGACGCCAGAGAAACTGTAATCGAGAGCCTGCTGGGCAGTCACCACGCCAATACCGATTGTTCGCTGTTTCCAAATACGGTTGGCGGTGATGACCTCCTCAATTTCGTCCACACGGGTACTAAATTGAGTTGCCCATTGGAATATGTCGTTGAGCAGACCATGGGGCAGGTCGAATGCAACACCACCAGGGCGGACGTAGGCAGCATGCAACCGGGCGCCCGACACACGCTCATAAAACTCCATAAGCTTTTCACGTTCCTCGAAACCCCAGAGGAAGGGAGTAAGAGCACCGACATCCATAGCGTGGGTGAGGACGGCCATAAGATCTGGAATTAGGCAGTGTAGATGAGCACCATAACAAGTCGTAAAACGCGCTTGAAATGCATACGGTTGAGCACACGGGTGATCTCGCCGAACAACGTACGAATCCATTTCGCACGCTCCGGAACCTCGATGTTGAGTAACTTTTCAACAGCCATCGAGTAGCAAAGTTCGTTCGTCACTGGCAACGAGTGTTAGTACCGTTAAGGACGTGCCAGAGTATACCACACGTACTCATGGACACATAGTCGAGACGATCGAAGTACGGTAAGGCTTGTGTATATGTCTTGTATTCAATCAATTTCTCGGTCCCTCTGTGCAATAGTCCGACGTGCTACGAAGCCGAGAACGTGAGACTCAAAAGAGAAACCTGATGTGACCAAGCTTACAGGGTCTGCGCGCAGAATCTCCTCTCCATTGAGTTCAAGGATCAAACGGAGCACACCGTGGGCGGCAGGATGTTGTGGACTGCGATATTCTGAATGACCTACAACAATATATGAACACAAGGGCTCACCCGAAGTTGACTGGACAAAATATGTGAGTAGATTAGCAGGGCAAGGCACATGGGGTCACGGAGTTAGCACATACCTGTAAAGTGCCTCATTTGCGATTTCTCCCGTGACCCCGTTTCCGCCAAGATATCTTTTGCACTCATCCCGTGCAGGTCCTCGACGACGTGGGTATCGAATACATGTCTGCCGTCGCCAGTGACGGCGGGTTTTGCACTCGAGTCTTGCTGCGTAGAAGCTTGGAGGAAGACGGATGACGACGAGAAAGCGCGACGGGGGACTATGCATGGAGTGCGCGCCAAGTGGCGGCGAAGGAGGGTTGAAGCCATGGTGAACGATGGCGGTGGTGAGCGCGGTCGGACTCGTCGGAGGACGGCGAGCTCGGCTGGCGCCGGCTGAATGCGGACTGTCTCACGCCCCGCCGCGGTCCCTGAGTGGGTGACAACTCGGCCTTGACATCATCGCAGTACTACATGTTCATCATGCGAACAGGCCTGTTGCTTTCCATCCTGTGCACAATTACCATTGCCATCGTTTTTGCTTTGGACCCGCACCCTGTACCATGTACAGCCTACGATGGCGAAAGATTTTATGACTTGTCCCCGCTCCGCTCAAGGTACGAATGCATTGTCCGGCCAGGAGACATATCTCCTTGGCTTTCTCCACGGTGCCAGTCGTCTGAGCGCACCATCTGACTTTAGTCAGTGTTTAGTACGGACTATGAATTCAAGACGCCAAGTGGTCAAGACTTTGTGATAAACGTCTGTAGGGCTGTCGTGACCCGAACCTGGAATATCGACGTCGAACATCCAGATGAAGTCGCTGCTCTGACTCGCAAAGAACGGGGCGACTTCTCAATCGGGTCCGAATCACTACCTTTACCGTTCCGCACGACTCTTGACCTGACTTCAATCTATCAGCCAAGTCAACACTACGTTACTTGTCAGAGACAAGCACCCTCTTCTCATCTTAACGGATGGCTCGCCATGTCCCAACGCCGACCATATTCGTGCAATGACTGCGGTGCGTTTCATATGTGACACATCGGTCTTCGGCTCAGGTAGGCATTCCTACCACTATCCAGTGACGATTCACGAGCCATTTATCGCCCAGGATCACCGCAACTTGTAGCACAATTGCCACTTGACGATGAATCTTCGTGCGCCTTCTTTTTAGAATGGAGGACCCATGTGCGTCCGACAGACACACTCTCATTCGCATCAATCACGTCTCACCGCCTGTGATCTTGTGATCATGTAGTATGCATGCCCGACAGGACAAGCGTCCGGCTTTTGGGGAGGGTTGACAGTGGCATTGTCAATTGTGTAATATACCTTTTTTACGTTCTATCCCCACTCATTCTCAGGCAATGTTTCCTTACAGGCTCGTCCTCGTTCTCATGCTTTACTTTGTTGGCGGGGTGCTTTACAATCGATACGTTCTCCACGAGCGTGGCTTCGACCAGATCCCGCGCTTCTCTTTGTTCTCGTTCACTGATACGCTCGAATGCTTTCAGAGTATCTGCGACCGCTCTCTTGGGACGCGTGCTCAATTATGGCGCAATGATTCTGATTCCTGGCATAGTCCAGGTAGGAACGAACGGAGGAGGTACGGCCGTTTACCGACCCTTCCAGAAGAGGAAGAGGGCTTCGCGAGAGATGATGGCGGAAGTGATCATAGATCCTACGAAGTAGATCAGCCCATAAACAATGGTGATCAGACTGCCACGAGGGAACCCAGCTAAATGGAGTGGATGCTCACGGCGTCATCCGCTTGTGAACCTACTCATTTCTGATGTACTCTTATTCCTCGAGCTTTACAGTAATCTACATCGACGGCCGTTGGGATTTTGTGCACTGATATCTGAACTTCGATTTCTCCGACACTCACAGGCGATTCGATTCTCTTGTTCTATTTCTCCGTCTCCACGTGTAGTCCCTGTCAGTAATGGCACTAGCTTTCCCGCCATGTGTCAGAAACCCTCTCAGCATGCCCGTTCCCAGGCAATTATCGTACGATTTGAGCCTCCGAGTTTACCCATATCCCACGTTGACCCACAGGGCCAAGGATCAACGGAACTCCATCGGAATTCTTCTCTTACTGTTGTTGCACTACGGCATGCATATCTAGTGCACGTTTCTGTTCTTCTGTCTGAAGTATTGCAAACCACCACGTTTGCATTTGCAAAACGCGCAAGCCTCAAACTCGCGTCCACGCAAGACATCAGTGATTGCGACCTTACCTGCCGAAGAATTAGACATTCAGCGGCACTGACATGGGGCAGAAGAACATCCATATGAAATAACCAGATATTATAGCGTTGACCGTGACTTAGCGTAACTGCACTGCTGCAGTCCCACTGACTTAAATGTTATCATGGCAACAGTGACATTCGCCACTATATTTACGACCGATCAGAACAGGGTTGTGACATGTGACACGCCGAATGTAAACGGACGGGCGGACATGACCATGACCTGTGACAAGGGAAAAAATCCGAACAGAATATGGGCCACTTGTGACCCACCCTGTTGGAATTTTGGAAATCGTGGCGGGTTGCGAGCTTACGCGGGTGCTGTAGGGAACAATGGTATATAAATTAGCTACCTTGTATTTACCTTACACAATTGCACCAGTGTTAGAAAAAGGGATCGCAGCGGCGAGTGCGAAGTTAATTCTCTTGCAAACGCGCTGAAGGCGCTTCTCGTAGGTACAGGGTATTTAACTGAAACTAGAACAATAGAAAATAAAGACAGAAATATTGCAAATCATCGAAACAATAAGGAACTACGGTGTGACTGCGGAACGGCTGTGGAGCGACTGTAGCGAGCTCGATAGCCTGGTGCTACCGAAATTCCAACAACCAGGACCCCCGAATACCTCATTCATACTCATCCTGTTGTGATGCTTTGTGACATGTGTGACATGTGTGACATATGTGTGACAAATGCAACCATCTGCTTCGATTTGAACACCACTGTGCTATGTAGGCTACCTAATATTACAGTAGTTGAGCATTGCCGAGGTCTGCCATAAGACTTTCTGGCAACGCTCTATGACCATGATATTTTTTAGATGCCCAAGTGGCCTGCTTTTTATCAAGACTCTTATCATAAGCATCAATGAATCTTTGAGACCAAATTGCAAACATAATAATAAACACTTAGGGAACATAAAATAGACACCAAAAGAGAAATTCTGAACTGTTTAGAGGAACTGATTCGAGGGTGGCAAGCAGATTAGCCTCAAGATTGGCTTCTTTCGGGGAAGGTGGGAAGTGATGATTGATTGATTTTTCATATCCCCAGTAATGACTCCACTGCAACGAAATCGGGTTGCGAGTACAGGACCCGCCGGCAACAGCAATTTGCGTTTCATTTGAGGAGGATAGACTGAGGACATCACTATATATTTGCTAGCTGTGGCTTTTAGTTACCATATACCAAACTCTCCGATTACTCAAAATCTGATAACATTTCATTCAAGGCTCAAGTAAAAATTCTGAAACCACAAAAATGTGTATTTGGCGAGTGCGGAGAATTCTGTGGTTTCATTTTTGCGAAAAAGTGCAGCTACAGACAGTTATTAAGATTTTGGTGTTGATGTCACGATTTGTCACCCAACCAGGATGCGTATGAATGAGACCCATCTTAGGTCTGGAGGCCTGATGCGAAATATTGAAAATCGGGCCTTTAGGTTCAGAAAAACTTTCCGTTTTCGTTCGGATGGCATCAGGGGTGCGGGAAAAACTGCGAAATTTGTTCGGATTGTCTTATCAGGCCTCAAAAACCGCACAATCTGTTCTGACGAGCCGCCAGGGGCACTTTTTCGAGGCAAGCCAGCTACTACCTGTAAAGCTAGCTCAATCAAATTTCTTCAAACTCACTATCCCTCCTTGGCCCTCTCGTCGCGCTTTTGCCAAAGCTTTGATGGCAAGCAAGATTTCCTTCAGTTTTCCCTGCAACTTGCGAAATACTTGCATTTGCGATTCATCGAGGTTAAGAGTACGGCGGTCCTGCGTGAGAGTGGGAGATTCTGTCAGCAGGCGGAGAAATTGGTCGGATGGCAGTAGTGCGTAGCATTTTAAAGGATAGCATTGCGCTGGTACACCGCGCAAAATGTGTGGTGATATGCGAATTCGAAAGCCTGAACAGGCAGATATGAGACCGCGCCGATGTTTATGCTATCAGACTACCAGGCATGCACACCGCCTTTCTCGCCACAGCCTTGAGAGTGGATAGTGAGCACTGATTGAATTTGTGGTTAAACAAAGAAGGAAAAAGGTTGTAATAAGCGCAGTAAATACCTTGTCCAACATAGAGGCAGTCAACAGTGGGGGTCCGAACCTGACACCATTTCGATGACTTTTGGATCAGACTCTTCGACCACTTCACCACCAGGACTTTGTTCGGACATTCATCAGACTTGGCTACGATCTCGAAATTTTGTCCGGATCAGCCATCAGGTGTTCCAAAAAAATTTGACCTTTTCGTTCGTTCGGACTACATCAGGCAGGGGCCATTTTTTGGTCCAAAATTCGTTCGGATGGACACCAGGCCCCCTTGTCTAGGACAAGCACGCTGCGTGTGGTCAAAATTTCTTCACACCCTCATGCTTCACTGCTATCCGTAGCTCACTGTACTTAACTGCAGAGTAGATTATGTACTGTATGTACTGTATGTACTGTAATAATGAACCCGTTGGTCAGTAATGCAAAAGTCAGGTTTAGTTTGATTTCAGGATTTCGGGACTCGGGACATCGGGATTGCCACGATGCAGGCATGGCCAATACAACACCGGCGCCCTGAACTATTGACCTCACTTTGTCACTCTTGCCGTTATATGGTCAATATCACGGCGGAGTGATAGCGACTGAGTATGACATTGTTGCTGCTGTACACGCCGCGGGCGCACCCAGAAGATAATCTGCCAACTTACTATGTCTTGTGGAGGGTACGTAATACCCTGTCGCGCTGGGGCAAGGGTCATTGTGACGCTAGGCATGGCCGAAAAATCCGGACGGACGGACCCTCCGACGTCCTAATGGGTCGTAATTTACAGTATTCCCAACACCCGAGATACCATAGCTGTACGGTCCGTTCCAGCACTGGAGCTCCTGCGCTCCTCTCGTGTATGTCTGAAATGATGTCCCAGGCTTTCAACTCATTATTTCCCAGCGCCACACAGTAAAATCCCCCCGAAGAGTTGAAGGTTAGCATAAATCTCACTGACTAAATATCCGACTTCCCATGTATCTCCAATACTTTTGTAGGTTATCTCATTAAGCCAAAGTCGGTTCGGCAGGCAGCACTTGTTCTTCAAGACGATCCTCACCATGATGTTTTCACACAACATATTGCGATATACTACAGTCCAACATCCTTGTGAGGCCAAGGTCCAATAAGCCATAAAAAAGATAACAAAGACAAGAGACAACCATCACTTTTAAAAGCGCGTTTTAAATGAACGAAAATCCATGAATGTAAGCTACACAAAATGAGACGTCCACATGTACCGTATACCATGTCCTTTAGTCCATGAAGGTCAGCAAACCTGGTCCACGCAATGCCATCTGGCTCTGCAATCACAATGCAAGTGCTACGGCTCCTGCAAGTGCACCCAAAGCTACGATACCGGAGCCTACATTCGAAGACCCAAGTCGAGTCGCCGCATTAAATGAGGTGGTAGAACCTGTGGCAGACGGAGCAGATGATGTACCACTCGAACCACTAGATGAAGAGGAGACGGAAACCGTCTGGACAGGAGAGCTCAAGGTAGAAGCCCTGAAAGCATATCCGCTTCAGTAAAGACACACAAAGAAAATAGGCGGACATACGATGCAGAGCTTGCACTCCCGGTAGTGAATGTTGTCGAGCTTGCGACAGACGATGTCGGAGCTGGTGCAATAAAGAATTGACCAGATTCGGCAATGACATTGTTAACGTTGCTAGTTGTCCACGTAGGTCAGTCACAGGCCTTGAAAGAAGGATAATCACACCGACTTTGGGGCCACGGCTTGGATTGTGTAGCCGTTACTGTATATGCGTCAAAACGAGGCCCTCATGTGTAAATATGGGGCGGCTCACCCCGACGGGACGGCGGGTAGAGTCAGAGCGATGGAGCCAGAAGCCGTATTAATATTGTTGGCGATGGCAAACGTGCTGTGAAAGAGCGGAGCATTGGAAAGCTCAATACTAATGACTGCAGGATCTCCAGCAGCGGGTATCCACGTAATTATAATGGGACTACTTGAAGTCGCATTGACGGGTGTATTCATGGTCAGGCCCGAGACGAAGGGGACAAGAGCAACAAGGAGGCTGAAAATATATGAGCACCGGAGTCAAATGCGCAGGCTGAGGACTGCACCTAAGCTTGTAGAACATAGTGAAAGGACTGTGGATCAGGGGGGGGGAATGAGGTATACGCGAGAATCCTGGAAGAAGAGCAGCACGAGAACGATGGGTAGCATTCAGGTTATATATTCCCAGCCTTCACTCCACGTCACGTAATCTGTTTTGGCTGCCATTCTCCGTAGCGTCATCCCTGCGACTCGGGACTCGGCAAGGCAGAAATTTTCCCGCAGCCTCGACCGTTTAAAACACTGGTCTCCGAACTCCGTTATGGCGTTGCTGACCTCAGCAGAAGACAGTCGTCACAACAGAATAGATATTAGTGCTGCAGTTCCGTTGATCGACAGTCTAGTCGTCTGATATTAGAGTAGGTTGCTTCAGTATTCTATCAGTGTTCCCCAACGCATAAACTTGACAGGTGCTTTGGTCATCAGTAGTCAACTCCAATGGTAACGGTTTGCTACTGCCCGCCTGTCTACAGTTCTCGCGACCGCAACAGCCCTCAGTCCACGTTCAATGTGTGAGTCTGATCAACATAGTCAGCAAGGACCGATAATTTGGCATGGCATAGCATGCACGGGGGTACAATGCGCCATACCTCATCAAACAGTCGTGTATCATTGCAGTATTGTACAATAAAATAGCTGCCCATGACCTCGTACTTCGTTCAGACCGCGAATTTAGCCGGCCTAACACTCCTGACGATATTAATTAACATTGGTCACATTCCCAGATGGGCTAAGTTACTACAGTCGAACCTCTCATAACCCATACCCCTCGATGGACGGCTTCAAGGAGGTACGCTCAACAAAATACCCGAAAAACTGCAAAAAATTCTGGACCACGTATTTGTAACTAAATATGCAACCAACAGTAATGTAGACTGAAATTTATGCCCTCTGGAAAAAGTCAGAAATTGGTATTTTTCATGCTCCTGGTGGAGTTACATGTTGGAAGATCCCAAAAGTGCTTCGATCTTGTGTGCAATGGGGTCATTCAAGCCATTTATGTATTTACCAATGATAGCTTCATGTTTAATTCATCTTTGTGATCCTTAATCATTTTGAAATGTTTTGCAAGACTTTTCTTAAGAATATTGAGAGGTTTTGAAGCCATGGAAGGATGGTAAAACTGTTAAACAGCCCATTAAGCTAGTACCATGATGCACCACAAACTAAACCATAAGGCTAAGTCTAACATAGTAGGTAGACCTATGGGTTTTGGCTAAGGAGGGGTATGTGTTATGGGTTATGGGTTATCTAGTATGGGATAATGAGAGGTTCGACTGTACATCCCAGCACATTCATCTACCAGCGTAGCCATAGCTCCGTAATAATGACCTTGAGGTGACAGGTATTGGTCATCGGCTCAAGCCCCACGCGCCTTAGGGAGTTTAGTTCGCTTTAGTGTATTATCGAATTGGACCTGTGACTCGCACTGCAGAAGCACCTATACTATCAGTTGTTGGAGTTGCAAACTGACGCGTGCAAACTACGGTTTGTCTCCGCTGCTGTTCGTCATTTATTTACCTTACTTTACCGAGCTCCTATTTTGCTATGGGTACTTAGTTAGCTCGTCGTTCTTCTGAATAGATATCTCCCTCCCCGTGTCCTCCCCTGGGTCAGCCCTGTTTTTTGTAACATCAGTGTTGCAAAATTTGAGATAAATCGTGAACAGCTCCGCAACTACACAAATGGGGTGAGGGATTAACGGGCAGTGGCGTGCGCACGATGCTCCGAGTCTCACAAGTGCACTAGATGGTCAAATATCTCAGTCTCGCACAGACAGCAGAAAGACTAATATATTCACCTAGAGGTCAAATGTCTAGGGACATATGAGCAAAACAAATCAAGGTAGAAATAAGTACTGAAGTGGCTCACCCCAGTCTCGCAGACAGTGGACAGACTGAGGAGGGCAGCTCATTCTCGTACCATACTTATATATACTA
>QLPM01002004.1:0-16146 GCA_003314695.1 Albatrellus sp. MG142
GAGCACACGTAAAAGCACGGATGAGGACGTGTGCTCGTTTGTGGGTCTGCGTGCGCGTTAGCTGTCACAGTCGTGGTTGAGGTCAGGATAGGCAGGGATGGCACAGAGTGGCCGGGGAGGGCGAGGTCATTACCTACTGCCGCCGCCGCGCCAGCAGCACTAGCGCCAGTAGAACCTGCAGCGGTAGCATAGGCACCAGCGGTGCCAGCGCATGCTGTTGTTGCGGCTGCTGCCCACAACATGTTGGCATTGTGTTGCACAGTGGGAGTGTGGAAGGAGTGCCCGTGCCGCGCTGGTATAGCATGGGCAAGACGAGCAGCGACAATGGCGATCAGTGCCAGTGGTGAGTGGCATTATGTACGCGAAAAGCCTGAAACGAGCATAGCTGCCTCCCTTGCCACTACCAATGCTGCGGGACAGCTGACGCGCATGCACTCGGGGTGAGCATGTGGTGGCCACCAAGAGTGCGAGCGCGGCTGGGGAAGTGGCAGCTGCTGACGCGTACCATGGTGGGTGAGTCGGCGGCGATACGGAACAGCCAGTGGGCAGAAGCAGACATGGATAAGGCACACCAAGCGTGAAGGTCATTCTGTGCGTCTTCTGCATGCCCACCCGCTGCAGGTGCACGGGCATGAGACAAGCACGTGCAGAGCTTGTATCGTGCCCCTAGTGCACGCAGGTAAGACGGTTGGGTGAGGCTGCGACGCTAGGGAATAGTGGACGGGCAGCCTGGCAAGGCAGAGGTCCCGTACGATCTCGCCTGGCAGCCGGAATTTTAGAGGCTTTTCGATCACGGGACAAACATAGTTGCGGGGCGAGCACGGGAAATCATGATCAAAGTCAGGTATTTTATTCTAACAAGGAGTTCGAGCAACCAAGGAATGCAAAATTCCCACATCATACGAATCACCGCTCGTTGGCATATGAACCCGAGACCACATCACTCAGAAACGTATTGCATCATGACCATTTAATCCCGTTGTTCTGACAAGTCGCCACATAATAAATTATGCTGTTGCAAGAATAGTCGGTAATATATGCGGGGGGGTTACCATGTTCTGATCAAGTGCCAATCGCGCATCAGCAAGCACGGGAAAAAGTATATACCGTGCTCTGACGAATAATTATTGATCTAATCCCCTGCCCGACTGACGAGCCCGTTGTTGGAATTTGTGCGAGCGCAGGACGTCAAGTATAAAACGCAAGGCGTGGATTCGCTTGCAAACGCGCTGAAGGTACATACTCGTGATACAGTGTATTTAAAACATCAAAAGAAAGGTACAGTACCAATAATAAATTGAATGAAAGTTCCTGAATTTTTATCTGAGCTCGAAACTAAAATCCGACATCCGGATTTCCAACACCCGTGACACAGGGGAAACGGATTAGAGCGTCAGCAGCATGGACTTCCCCCCACCCCTACACCCTGCGAATTCATCTTTGACGCGTTCGATCTGATACAAACGTGATCGACTGCTTCGGTTTCGGCCGTGAGAAGTGATGCGCAGAGGACATCGGATTCTATACTTTTCCTGTCTCGCGACACTTCTCTGCTCAAATAGCACTCGGAAGCTGACGGTGGGGTGGCCGCAGACACAACATTCAGAGATTCATTCTGTGGAACGCTCGACAGCGTGGCGGCTAATGTGCACAAATTCGATGAGTGAAAGGAGTCACCGTGGAAACTGGATCTTTGACTTCTTGATGACTGCACGACCCTCGGGTATGTGTGCGCGCATGTACAATAAACTCAACAGGGCATTTAACCAGTACTGTACTACAAGAACAACATTCCGGCCATCATCTCCATGCAGGTTCATTTCCTCATATACGAGGGGGTTTGATCCAATCTATATAGAGGTGTGGAACATCTCATTCGTGCCGTGTTCTCCAACTTCATCGGCGACAACGCTATGGACATGGAGACCATGGTCAACCACTTCGACTTGCAGCCTGGTGGGCCACGGTTTATGGAACAGTCACTACCACCATCCGACTAGACACACATGCACACTTGGGCGGGCTTGATATGACTCCGTTCACTTCAGCAGCGATCTTGCCCGTCGGCTCCTAGGCTCCCAAACAGGCTATAATTTGCATTTGCAGTTGTAAATTACATAGAATAAAGCAGCCAAGATGAAAAGAGCTCTTAGGGATCAACCATACAGGTCGCCGACTAGTGTATATGTCATGTGCGGTTTTACATCAATCCCGAAACCATAGTGAACGTGACTACTATATGAGCACATACATATCACTCGAAAACGTGTTCGATAAACCTTGCCAACTTGGGTGTATATCGAGAGCCAGGAACGCCTTGTACTTGTTCCCGATGCGACGCAGAAATCAATTGTCCGCTGCGTGCATTCTAACCCACAAGCCACTCTACAAAGTAAATCAGCACACTGTGAGGGCGCTCGGCACAGAGGCACATACTACAGGGAATAAGGTGAAGTGCGCTCGGAACCAAACTTTATCTTGACTCGACTCGGGAGGCGCAGACGCTGGGGGCTGAGCATCCGGTGCGAGGCTGACCTCGGAGAACGTCTGCAGTAAGCGTATGATGAAGAAAGATGCCTCGTTATACGCAAACTATAGACGAGAGAGGTTAATTTGAGCAGCCAGTATATTTTGATTCTGTAAGCACCGACACCACTTACTTGTTGGCCAAGGCAGATGCGAGGGCCGGCAATGAAGGGGAGGAAAATGAAAGGGTTGGTGACAACGTATTTCTGTATCCTTTCATCGATGAAACGATCCGGGTCAAACTTGAGAGCTATGCGATGTAAGCGAGGACATGGATAGCGAGGACACGACAAGGCAACAATGAGCTTAAAGACTGCAGTGGTCTTTAGCAAACACAACCTACCGTCAGGTCCCCAGAGGTCGGTTCTACGATGCATGAGGTATGCATAGTGGACCATTCTGGAAGCGTTGCTTCAGGCAGCCTCTCACTGTTACAAGCAGTAAACGTACTGAGTACCCGCCGGGACGTAGATAGGCTTGCGTCCTAATTCATTCGACTCTAAAAGAGTTGGCGTAACGCACAAACGTCGTATGGCCGGTCTATAGACGTCTCAGTCTGCTTGCACCGCTAGAATAGGGGACCTTACACAGGAGGATACAGTCTCAGCACCTCGTTGAGGAAAGCGCGCAGATATTTGCACGCGCGAATGTCGTCCAGCGTTGGTGCTCGATCAGTGCCAGTCTGGTCAACAATCTCGCGACGGAGGCGAGCAAGAACATCAGGGTGCTGCGACAGCGCATATATCGAAGACGACAAAAGTGCGGCAGTCTGGGAACATAGAACAAAGGCAAAGGTTGTTAGCGAAACCTGGCATAAGCCACCCGAGCACGAACACCTACTGTATCTCTGCCGGCGAGCAAAATATTCAACGACTCGTCACGTATGGCAACCTTGTCTGCATACCGAGTTAAATGAGTCCTCAGGCTGGAGCATGGAGAAGAACACGCTTACCTCTCGTATGCTTAACAAGATGATCCAACAGTGTCCTACTTTCCTCAGTCTCTGAGTTCTTTACATCTGCGGGATCCAGGTCTTTATAGCGCGCAATCGCCTCTTCGACAATGGGTTCAATGAAAGAGTAGAGTACATCCATGTTCTTTTTAAATTCATCGTTGAAGAGCTCCAACAGCGGCCATACAACGCCCATTCGGTAACGATCAGTCACAAGGGACTGTGTCTCTCCAAAAACCTTCGTAAACTCTCTTGCAGACCCGTCGCGGCAAGAGACTTGTGACTCAGATATTTGATTCGCTGGATACGGCAGGTCAGCGGACAGCGAGCGTACGTCAGTCCCGAACAAGAATTCGGTTGCAGAATCCATGGTAAATCGCCCCACTAAGTCCTACAGAGAAACAAACAATCTCAGGTGAGGGTGGCGTTGTGCAATTATATAAACACAAACATGAATATCCACGGCATAGCCCTTTGCCTGACGGTTGCGCAAAAGTTGCAGCGCTTCTAGAGCGTGGCGGTCAAATATATCGAGATCCGAGATACGATCCTTCGAAAAAAAAGGGCGCGTCATTCCACGATGGAACCTATGGGCCATCAATTTGAAAGTAGGGACGAGAACACGGGAGAGTTGTTACCCACTTCCAGAGCTCGCCTAGTTGAGAGCAACAAAGTTTAGAGCTCGTTGAAGCTACCAAGAACGACCATGGCTCACCGTCTGAATTGAAGACACCATCTCCGAGTAGTTGTTGAGCCGCTACTTTGTCAATTCTACCTATCATCGATGCCATAAATCCAAGTTAGCCTATGTAACCGCTGCAACGCACACCAGTCGCAGCACCTTTCTCGAAGTTTGAAAATTTCGCAGAGAGAATAGCCTATGAGTGCGATGTTCATATGGAATGAGACAAATATCTGAGATATCCTTACTTTGGCATGCTCTGGCTCCAACGTAACATACTTGAAGGAGATCAGTACGATGCCTAAGAAGAGAGGGATGTAAACCAACACACCATGTTGGCAAACCAGATTCTGATATAAAAGGTCATGCCGTGCATACGTGACCATATAGCATGATGTTCGCCTGCGCCAGAAACATCAGCTCCTTACAATGAGTCAAACGGGAACTAAAACTTGCCAATAGGGGCGTGTCGCACGCTATGGATAATCTTTCTAAGGACACCGACCCCGAAAAGATACGAGTCACCAACCAGTGGTGGCAGGACAGCGCCTAGCTTAGCAGCTTCCCTTTGGTTCTGGAACATCATCCATTGGGCAGAGAGGAGGAGCCATCCGGGAACAGTGAGGAGAAGGATAAAAAATGTGATGAGCGCATGCCAGTGAAGATTCAGAGCAGAGAAGTGCAAAAAGACATATGTTACAAGCGGTGGACCACAGACTGATGACAGTATAGAAACAAGGGATTGCACATGAGCAGAGGGCGGCATGAGAGCATTGAGAGCGAGAGGCACCTCGGCTTGGAGTATAAGAGGAATTCTATGCCGGGGTCGTCCTGGTCCTGGCAATCCCGATCGGCGATCGGCGATATGTAGCTCAGTCCTCCGGGAATTGATCGGAATGAGTGCTAATCAGATGTCAAGTGCTTTCTTGAGGTCTGGCCGAGTCGCTTGCACCGCAGGCCAACTGCACACTGCATAATATTAGTAGGCTCGTTCCCGTTCTTCACCTACGAGTACTTGAATCGATTACTGTGTGCTTTGCTATCATTAACGCGCCTTCAGATCGACCTCCGAAACTCTATTCGGGTTCAACAACGATGGAAAAGTGGAGTAGTCACAACCCTTTCCCATAGCAATAATAGAAAGTACGGTCTCTTCTGACGCTGGTACAACTGAGCATACCTCGTTTTCGGGCTATCGATGTCTGAGATCGCCTCGGGCCTAGGGTGCAGTGGCAGGAAGTTGGCTGATGATACAGAAAAGGAACAGAGACATGAATCAAGATACGATGATGTGGCGTTCGCCGACCCGGTCCTACGTTGTGATACAGAGCGACGGGCAGGACATCACGATGCGCTAATGCAAGGATACTCAGCTGCGAATCAACACCCGACAGTGATCCCACCGAATAAATATGGAGGATAAATAGGAGGGTAAGCAAAGGCCATGGTCAGCGTGCCGTTCTGTGTCCCCTTCACCAGATCCAAAAGTGTCAAACCCACCTGATCATCCCCCTCCCACAGCGTCAACTTTGGCTTACGACAAATCTTGCTTCCCGTCGGTCCGCCATGCTGCACAGTGAGGATATGATTCTTGGTCCTTAATTGCAGCACGCCTTGTGGCAGGCGCAGGTGCCTTGTGCCAGTGCCGAGAGCCATGTCGGCGTCTGTCAGCTTCACCTGTCGTTTCCCCTTTCGTGTCGCCCTTTCTGCTAGTGGATCTGTGATGTCCCCAAGTATATACAGTGCACTTGTGCAATATAGCAGCCCTGGTGTCTGGTGGCACGTGTGGCCTGTGTGGTCCCTGGTATCACGGGGATGACAGTGTTGGAAAATCGACGACAACGGTACTGCACCCGCGCGCATAGCGCGCTTGTCCAGGTCAAGTAACAGCCAGACATGGGCAATCGCGTGAGGAAAACAGGGGGGGCTAATTTATATAACTAACGACCCTGCAGCTGCGCTCGCTCGCATCAGCTCGCAATCCCGATGGCTCCCCGATTTTCCAAATTCCAAAAGACAGGGGCTGCCATGTGTTATGTGGCGAGAAAAGGTGGCGGTGGCAGCAGCCATATAGTAGATGCCAAGGGATGCCAGAGATGGTGGTGTTGCAAGGTTGCACTCAGAACTGACGAAAAAACATAATTAACTGCGGAATGGTCGCTACACTACATGTGCGGGTACAATCTCCCCCGGCAAGTGCCAGCGTACAGGGTTGTGAAATTATCCTCCAATAGGTGGACCTTGGGATGCTTGGGAATATGGGTAAGGCATATTGTGAGGAGGCGAAAATTGGATTAAATGCAAGATCTGTTGGCGGTGTGGAAAATATACCACTTTCACAGTTATAATGAAAGACGTCCAGTTCACACATTGATACCGCACTCCATTCCATTGACACCCAGTTGTATTCAGATTCCGCACCGCTTCTATATATGCCTTCGTTTTGGGGGGCATCACGGCTGCCATGAGCGCAATCACAGCGTCTAGGGAGCATCCACAATTATCTTTATTTTCCACTAGCGAGGTGCCAGACCGCGCTCCTGTAAAAGGCCTCGCCTCGCCTCTCTGCCCCGCCGGCAGTACTTTAGCACTGATCTTAGGGAAGCGCTTGGAGGTTATGGTCAATGGGCGCCTTTTCGGTGCCTTTTTTTGTTCTACAATTTCGACATCCAATTGCACTCAAAGTCTCCCCCTCGACAAATATGTCGTGAGGACGTCGATTACACTGCATCTGGGTCAAACTTATCTCATGCAATGTTGGACGAAGTCCATGCCGAAGTGTTCTATTCTTAATTTGATCTATCGTGTGGTTTCTGGTTTAATTTCTTTCGTGAAGGCGTCTCTCACGACCTCTAATATTTCTTTCAAGGTGCAACAATGCCGCACCTTACAACGTCGCACTGTGACCGCCTTACAATGAACCAACACCGTATAACTAACTCGATGCCCCAGTCTTCAAGTTCTAGACGGTCATTATATCCATATGTTGATCACCTACCGATCAACCTGACGTGAGCCTGTGAAGAGCGCCGTTGTGATGTCGGAATTCGATTACTGGCTACAGTTGGAGGTTTGGGTTGGCTTCATCGATAAGTACCAATTTTCACTGTGATTAGTTGAGTAATTGGCGTACAATAAATAACACACCACTTCGTCTATCAAGCTCACCTCAGGTTGACGGCTCACATGTACTATAACACAATAAGGTATGCATTCCGTTTTCAAGTTCTACTATCACCGAACAATCTTTTTGCAATTGACCACCTTTTTGCGATTCCGTCTGGCGAGCTCAGTTCTGCATCGATACCCTTACTTCTGCTTTCTTTGGTATTTTTTTCTTAGATGTAGTCTTTTTTATTCATTCAATTCGGTTTCAGTCGCGTCGCGTCCAGGTCTCTTTGGTAGTGCATGGTCAAGGAAAATGTCTACCATATAAAAGACTGGACAGAGGAGGACTTCCAGAAAGCCCTCAACCAGTACTGGGCACTGGGTCTGGATGATCGTCTCCGGGCTGTCTCTAGGATGGGATCTACGAGCTTTGTCTGCGGTGGTCGGATTTTGAATCTGGCAGCTCGGTAAATTGCAAGAAGGTCAGTCCAGAACCGTGTGCAAGCTATTACAACGAATAATGGGCAGAATGTCCCCAAACAAAAATGCTCACTTAGAGTCATTTCTCCAAGGTCCCTATAATTCCGAAGGGATAGAAGGATGAGGAAGAGCAGGGGAAAATCGATAGTGAAGGGTTGCAAAAAGGTCGTCTAAAAGATCTATGTGTCCCCATTCTTGTCGTACTCATACTCCCCATACACCGGCCACCATTGCATCTCTCGGGCCCTCTTACGCACTTCATCCTTTCCCCACTCAACTCCTGCACTGCCTTCTTCAATCGCCTGCTCCGCCACCGCTACTGCCACTTCGAAGTTAGTCTCTGGTGCATCTCCTATGTCAGGCAGTAAGGGGTTGTCAGGATCCGTCAGCGCAGGCGACAACGCGGCAAGTTGACGCGTGCCCGCAAGCACCATGCTATCTGTCATCGTGCGCGAGCGCGAGAGTATCGCACCAAGACCGAGCCCAGGATAGATCAGTGCGTCTACAATAACACAGCGACTCAGTGCACATCCCTCGAAGATGACGAAAGTACAACGCACTGTTGCACTCTGCGATGCTGCAGTAATGTTAGCGCACAAGTCCAGATACAATCATGGGTGCGTGATCGGGCCTACTCACATGTAGTCCTTCCCGTTCGGCATTTTTGCAGGGGGGAATGGGCTTCCTGTCGCCAATAGTGCCCTTCCGTTTGTCCACTCGTTTGCCCTCGCTGGATCGACCTCTACTAGCCTGCTCGGGTTCGACAATGGCAGAATGGTGGGGCGGTCGCAGCCCTCTGCCATGGCACGCACAACATCTTCTGTAAACGCGCCCGCCCTCGTCGAGCATCCGATCAGTACAGTTGGCCGCACCTGTTTTACGACCTCCAACAGCTCGACCTCTCCACGATCATTTTTATGCGCTCCTTTCCATTCTTCATCTGGTCGTACAAAGTCATTCAATGCCGGACGGATCTTATCAGGACCAAGCGATTCTTTGACAAGTCCAAACCTATCGAGTAGGTAGAACTGTTTGTTTGCATGCTCGAGCGGAACATTGTCAACCCGCAGCAGGGCATCGCGCAACCCATGCGCAATCCCAAGGCCTGCAGTACCTGCACCATAAATGACGAAGCGCTGATCCGCAAGCCGCGTCTTTGTGACACCGACGGCCGACATCACAGCTGCCAAGGTGACCGCGCCCGTGCCCTGTCTGGAAAGAAACGATGTCATGTCAATTAGGAGTTTCCAGCAGTCCCAAGAGGACTCACATGTCGTCATTGAAAACAGCATGCTTGTCATGATAAATATCCAGCAGCCGCTGTGCATTTGACACCCCGAAATCCTCAAAGTGCAGTAGGCTGTGGGGGAAGTACTTCCGGACGAGCTGGACAAATCTACGACAAATTATCCATCATTGGCAACCTTGATAGTAGTGATTGCTCACTTGTCAATGAACTTGTCGTATTCTTCTCTGCGAGCACGTTTATGCGGCCACCCCTGTATCATATTAATCATGATCCGACGGTAAAAAATGGTCAATGCACCACATACCACATACAAATTATCATTCAGAAGCTTCTCATTGTTCGTTCCGACATCAAGTATAACGCTGAGAGACTTGGAGGGGTCGATACCACCAATCAATCTTCAACCCACATCAACATCTATTTCTCAAAACTCATCACTGGCATGATCAAAGACGACCTACGTGTAGAGAGCAGACTTCGCTGCCGAAATCTGGTTATACAATGAGCACATGGATCACAATAATGGGAACAAACTCCTACCCCAATTCCCTGTACAAGATGTCAGCTGCTTGGACGTAACAGAGGGTTACCGAACACATACCCCGACTCCTTGATCTCCAATGCCAAGAATGGCCTCTGCATCGGAGCAAACGATAAGATCGATGTTGCGACCCCGTGTCTGTTCCAGAAAGTCCTCCTCCATAGTATCTTGGTTCGCAAATGTTAAGTACATCCCCTCGCTCCTCCGAAACAAATGCGAATAGTTTGCGATAGCGTCCGCCTGCCGCATACATCTTAGCTACCTCCAATTCTGCACATGACACTTTGCAATACACACCTCGGTGGGCGTATAGATGATAGGGATAAGCTCCTTCAAGTTCCTGCGGATGAATTCATAGTACAGCACCCAGTTCTGATCCTTCAAGCTCTGCAGGAACGAATTCTTGCGCAGGGGCGAGTCACGCGAGCAGAGCTGGTCGTACGCACGGGCGCATTGTTCGTCGATGGTGTTAACGCGGCACGGGAGACGCCCTGTGAGCCCGAAGGCCTTACGCTCGCGCACGGTGAACGCGGTACCCTTGTTCCATCGCGGGCTGGTGAGGAGAGTTTCTCCACGGAGGGCGACGCGAAAAACTTTCTGAGCGGCCAAGGATGTCGACATGATGATGGTTGAGAGACGGGAGAACCCAAAGAAGAGGGCGTCTGTATAGTATATATGGTCCCCACCCAATACTCAGACCAGAACGCCGCTTGGACCATGACGTCAAGCCCAAGGCCCTCTACCGTGCAGTTTGACTTTACCACTTGAACAGATACCGAACTTGCTTCTGATAGCGGACGATACGTACTCATTATTGAAATTCTGACGAGCAAACACTGAGTTTACTACGCCAGTTACACACGCGGTAGAATGCTGGTGTCTAATAACTTGTCGGAAAGGGTGCAGACTGTGCGCGCATGCGGAGTCTGAGCGCGGGAATGGGTAGCAGGGCGACGGCCCGGGTGAGTGTTCTCCAGCGCCAGCTGCGAGGGTGGGTGGACTACGGTTCCAGTATTAGTCTCGGCAAATGAAAGCACAACCGGAAGACCGTGGTTAGAGGGCGGTGTGATGCCCGCGTATAAGGGATGTCTCACGGCTTGAGTGTGGCGTGTTTGCGGAAGTCTTTTGATCAGGTACACGCTGTTCAGGCATGCTCAGTGCAGGCGACGGAATTCGTCACGATCGATAAAATTGATACGTAACGAATTCTCAGCAGCATCCACGGCATTCATATTCCAACTTGAACTGTTCACAAGTCGAGGCACTCAATATCTGAACCATTCTCTCAACAAATGATGATCCAGGAACCACATAGGCTAGTAGTACATTTTACAGCATTTGCGATGAAATGACAGAGTAGGTCAAATCACCATGGGAAACCGTCCAGTAAGTCTGGTAGCAGATCTTCTAATAATGGGTATATATCCTGATTTTTACGGTCATCCATGTTTCGCCATTCTCGTCATACTCATATTCCCCGTAAGCTGGCCACCATTGTATCTTTTCGCTCTCTTATGGGCTTCATCCTTTCCCCAACTCCTGTACTCCCTTTCTCAATCATCTGTTCTGCTACCGCCACTTCGGAGTTGACTTCCGGTGCGCCCCCAAAGTCAGGCAAGAGGACGAAAGCTCGGCAAGTCGGCGTGTGCCGGCAAGCACCATAGATTGTGTCATTCTGCGTGAGCGCGCGACTACAGCACCGAAATTGAGCCCAGGGTAGGTCAGTGTGTCTGCAGGAATCAGAAACTCAGCATACATCCTCGAGGACGGGCATGTCGCGACGTACTGTTGCACTTTGCGATGCCGCAGAGCATTAGTGTTAGCACACAATAATGTAACGGGTGCGTGATCAGCCTTCTCACACATAGTCCTTCCCGTCTGGCATCTTGGCGGGTGGGAATGGGCTTCCCGTCGCTAGCATCGCCCTTCCTCTGGTCCACTCGTTGGCCTTTGCCGGATCGACCTCCACTAGCTTGCTCGGATTCAACCGTGGCAGAATGGTGGGACGATCGCAGCCTTCCGCCCGCACGATCTCCTCTGTAAATGCGCCTGCGCATCTCGAGGTTCCGATCGGCACTGTCGGCCGCGCCGGTTTTATGATCTCCAACAGCTTGACCTCTCTACGATCGTTTGAGAGCACTCCCCCCTGTTCCGCATCCGGTCGAATGAAGACATTCAACGTGGGACGGATCTTAGTGTCTGAACCAAGCGATTCCTTGATAAGTCTAAACATATCGAGCAGGTAGAAACATTTGTCTGCGTGCCCGAGCGTGACATTGTCGATCTTTGATCATAGGATCGCGCAGCCCAATTACACCGAAGACGATGAAGCGCTGATCTGCAAGCCGCGGCCAACGGCGGCCATCACAGCTGCCAAGGTAACCGCAACCGTACCCTGTCCGAAGAGAAATGACCCCATATTAATAAATAGCGTCCGGCAGTTCCGAAAGGACCTACATACCGTTGTTGAAGACAGCATGCTGGTCGCGATAATGGTTCAGTAGGTGCTGTGCATTTGTCACTCCAAAGTCTTCGAAGTGCAGCAAGCTGACGGGAAGTACTTCTGCGCAAGCTAGATAAATCTACGACAGACCATCTGTCAGTGGCAGCCTCATCATGGTAAATATTGCTTAATTGTCAACGAACGAGTCATATTCTTTTCCACGCACACGTTTATGCCCCCATCCATATTTTACATCGATCATGAAGCCTGGGGGTAGTGCATGCGCTACGCACCACATACAAAGGATCATTAAGCAGGTTCTCGTTCTCCTTTCCGACGTCAAGCGTCACACTGATAGCCTTCGAAGGATCGATCCCACTAATCAACCTTTCAACCTGTGTCAACATCTGCTTCACAGGCATGGCACAATTTAAGACGACCTACTGTAGATAATAGGCCTTGCTGTAGAAATATAGTCAACCGGTGAGTGCTTTTGTAACGAAAAGAATCAAGTCTTCCTATCCTGATTCCCTGCACAAGACGTCGGCTGCCTGGACGCAGTTGTGGTGCATAAATACATACCCCGACTCCTTTGCCCCCGTTGTCGAGAATAGCCTCTGCGCCGGGGCAAGCAAAGAAGTGAACGTTGCGGCCCCGTATCTAGTTCAGGAAGCTCTCTTCTGCCGCATCTTGATTTTTGAATGTTAAGTACATCCCTTCGCCCTTTCGATATAAATGGGAATAGCATCAGCCTGCGACCTACGCCTCAACAACGCTCCAATCATGATCTGCAACACGCACCTCTATGAGCGTATAGATGCGCCGCCTTAGATGCCTGTGCAACAGTTCACAGTACAGCACCAAGTTCTGGTCCTTCAAGCTCTGTAAGAATGAGTTCTGACGCAGTGGCATGTCGCGCTCGCAGAGCTGGTTGCGCACTGCTCGCAGGTGGTGTTTACAGCGCTCGGGAGGTGCCCCGTAAGACCGACAGTCTTGTGCTCGTGCTCGGTGAACACGGCTCCCTGGTTCCACTGCGGGCCGGTGAGGAGCGTCACTCCGCAGAGGGTCACACGGCAGACCTTCTTTGCATCTGAGGCCATCAACATCATAATGGTAAAGGGTGATAATCGAAGTTGGTGGTCGAGTTTGGTAGTCGAAAATGGCTGGAGAACTGAAATGCGAGAGCGGCTGTATTTACGCGTCCCAGAGATGGACCGGAACGATCTATGCTGCTAACAACTGCAGGGACGTATACTTTCAAGAACTGGCCTTATGTTCGTAGTATTCTCGCATCCAATACGCCATAGTGACTGATATTGAGACGTCAAGATCCTGGGCTCAGCCCTGAGGGTGTGTCTGCGTGCGCACGAGCTACAGGGTTTTCTCATACTTGGCGGGTGCGTAGTGTTGTAATAGCATACCGGCACATGTACGCACGTGTATGTTTTGTTACTGTACGTCTTCAGCTGCACGCTGCGGACTTGTAAGTACTGTACAGTTTCGAACCTTCTTCCACCCATCCCCAGTGTGAAGATGTTTTCCCTCAGCCATTCTGGTATGCTTGACTGAGGCTGTGCTAGGGACCTTGCAAGCAATCTTTCCGTGATAGCAGCAACCTGGGATTTGCAACACGTAGCAGTGGAGGGGAAATTTCAAACTATTTTTATGACTAGAACTACGGCACTACTATTTTCATGATAAGGACAACGACACCACTATCTAAGTGTGCGCGCGCAACAGTGCGGAGCAGGCAGTCAACATAATTTCCTTGGATATACAAATCCGGGACGGCCCGGTCCGAACGTTCCTTTATTTGCGCGGAAACTTTTTACTAGAAAGATAGAGCAGATCAAGGTCAGGTTGAGCAGCAGTTGTTTGGAATTTTAAAATTCGTGGCGTCACAGGGTTGCGAGCGAGCGCGGGTGCTGTAAGAAACGGGAGGGTCAGAGGGTATATATATTAGTTACCTTGTGATTGCGCGATTGCCCCCGGGCTTCCCCCTTTTTCTTGCCTAGGACAAGCGCACTGTGCGCGCGGGCGTCGTACCTTTTCCTTCGAAATTTCTTCAGGAGCCGCAGGACTTCAATAGTGTCAGAGCTAGGACTTCTTCGGGCCCGAGAGGAAACAAGACTTTGTCGACAAGAAAGAGAGAGGGTTCAGAATGTCATGTGGGTGACGACTGTTACAAGCTTCCGTTCATTCGGAAGGGTATAGCGCCACTATCGCGCCATAGTGCGTGGCAAAATGTGATATCGTTCGTGAGGGTTTTTGGGGGAAGGGATGAAGAAATTTCGACAGCAACAGTGCGACGCCTGTGTGCTTGTCCTATGGAGGGCAGGTTGGGGGGGAAACAAGGGATCAGAGCTATGGTCAATAATGCAACGATTATGTCTGACCTTTTTAGGCATGGTCAGGTCACATACAATCTAGGTATCAACATGATCGGGAAAAACGAAGACATAGACACTGTCTGGGAGTAAAATTTTAGTGAAGCGTAGGTAAATGTCTGCAGGCAATGATGGCGATGGCGACCTATAGCGCATCAGGACGCAAATACCATTTACTGCGTCGTGCCTCGAAGGAAAACACAGCGGGAGTCAAAGTCGGTCCGCGAGGAATGCAGCATTGCATCAGTAGCAGGCGATTTCGAGCCTGGACAATAGTGTGCATATTAAGACGTGTGGGACAACGTAGCAGGGATAATCATAGCACCATTAGATGTGATGCGCCGTGACACGCCAGGACATTGGTACCAATCTATTTCGACTATGGCCTCAACTGGCAGATCGACGCGATATATCAATCGAGAAGGCACGACACTGCCCATCCGTTCTCTCCACTCCTACCGCAATATAATTGTCCGTTATCCCGCAATAAATGATGCTGCCATAGGGAAATCACACGACCGGGATCAGCACTTACCACGACAGGACATCGAACTTGATCAACTTGGACATGAGGCACGGACAAGTGGTACGATCATGCTGTACAAGACCCACTGCCGATAGGTAGCGGGAATGTGTTGAATCAACAACATTAGTGGCTCGCCTCGATCTATTGAAGTCGACACACTCTATATCCAAAATATCCTCTCAACAGATGATAAACGCGCAGAGTCAATATAATACATGCGAATAAAACTCAGCGTAGGGGAGATGAGGATCAAATACTGTTCGTCTATGCCAAATTAGTTAGAACTTCTAATGGCTAGGATATAAAACAGTTGACAAAGAATAACAAAGGTACCAAGCACCTTCTCCATGTTACGAAGTACAACATAGAGCAAACAAATTGAAGATAGAAACTGACCACTCTACTCGTACAAGCCTGGTATATCTCTTCCGAAGGGAATCCGATGCATCCCTGCGGGATGCTCGAATATCGGCTCCTCGTCCTGCTGGATAAGCTTCATAGAACCTGTCAGGTCATGCCCGAGGCGCTTCACGACCGCAGCTAATGTTGGCATCCCATTACTCGCCGACAGAACGATCTGGAGTGCACAGCCAATCGCGGCCCGCTCCTCCACGAGATTCTTCAGTGCATACGCTCCGAAGTCCGATGCACGAAGGAGTCGTAGCGTATGCAGCTTCGGCAGCACTACATCCGCTGCACTGCCAGGTGTATGAAGGGCACTCAACAAATTTGACATACGCTGCTCGACAACCGTGAGCTCCTCAAGCCCGGGCAGCAGAGCAAATATGGTGCGCCATGTCTCGGCGGAGAACCCGGTCGCGGTGAGTTCCATGTCTAGCCACAGCATGCGGATGCGGGAGTGCGGGATAAGCTTGAGGAACTCGAGCAGAGATCGGTAAGACCAGGACGCGTATGGATGGGCGTCCCGCAGCCGGTGCGACACTGCGACGCATGAGATCTGTGATTCTGACACAGCGCTCAGCCGAAGGCACCTCTCTCCGAACTCCTTTTCCGAGTCTCGGAACAGTACGTGATCGAGCGCGTCAAATGTGTGGATGTGGCTGAGATCCTTTGGGAATGGTGACATCACGGTGCCCACGAAGAGAGGGTTACAGTCACGGTAGACGCGGATAGTGCACTCTGCGGGCAGTGACAGACAGTCGAGTAGATGGGATGGCAGTGCTTCGCCGGCGTGCGTTAGTATGAAGCAGAGAAGGCGCATGCGCGGCAGGGTGATTCTCGTGTCGCGTTG
>QLPM01002012.1:0-14444 GCA_003314695.1 Albatrellus sp. MG142
AGACAGTGAAACAGGGTAAAGGAAAATAAACGGGGTAAGGGACAGTAGTGAATACGAGTATGACTCATGAAAAGATGGGTTCATATGGACAGGTACACTCGGCATACCGAGGGAGATGGAAGAAGCACAATGCGCAGCATTGCCTGATGACATGTGATAGAGCAATTGAAAGATGGATCAAAAGAAGCGCAAGTGCGCAATAAAGTAGAACATGCGGGTTACGCACGAAGGTTTTGAAGTGCGGTAAATGCCGATGAGTCGGGTAACGATACTTCCGTACAACGGAAGATGCTGGTTGCCGGTGGGCGTGTTGACTGCGAGTTAGACGCGTGGTGATGGCGAAGCTTCCGTGCGACGGAAGATGCCGAATGCCGGTAGGCGAGTAGGTTGCGAGTTGGACAGGTGGCAGTAGTTGACGTACGAAGTACGTAACTTGTGATCGAATAGATGGGAAAGGAAAAGAAAAAGAACTAACGGTACACGGCCGATGTTAGGTTTGTAACACATCTACAACTGCAAGTATTGCAAGGGCTGTGGTGTGGACCTGTTTCATGGTGTTCACAGACTGGGGTGTTTGTATGCTGATAGGGCCACCACTTCCTACAATCCTACGGATTATGAGATGAATGAGGCTGATGACTTTGACTGATTGCTGAGGCAGCAATTGGGTAGGAGAGGGGTGATGTTACAAACATACTGGACTATTTTCTCTTTTACTTTACCACCTACCATCTATCCATTTCCCTTATTAACTCTTATCACTTACCAAGTGGTATTTCTTCCATCATGACTCATGATCACTCTACATTGTTCTACGCTACTCTATCTCATCTATCTCTGACTTGTACCCTTCTGATCCTATTGGAGGATAAGGGGTTACTGTACCATCACCTACACACAGAAGGGACATCTGCCCTCAAGCTCCTTAGTATATAACCTGTAACTTGCTGCAAGGATAAGCCCTAAGCTTATCCTCTTGTACAATCACCAGTACAGTTTGGATCTTCAGCACATCTACTAAGTTCTGCAAGTCTTTCAACTTGTCTTACCTTGTTCACTCGCTCTCCAACCTTGGGCTTCACCTAGGGCTCTGCCAACTCATCGTATAGGTGTTTGACCACTCAACTGTGTGTTAAACCCTTACAGTCCTGACAAGACATGTAGGGGAACCCTTGCATATACTCACAAGCCACCAATTATCCCAACCATTGTTACTTGATAGGAGTTCTGGCCATACATCTTTGTGCTGAACCCTTACAGCCTGCCCCCTTGGAGCTGCCTCCCCATGGTGGCATCATCAAATGTCTTGTTCTTGTGGTTCTGAGTGGCACTAGAGTGAGGCATGGTGGACTAGAGAATGTAAAGACCTTGATCAATTTATCTCAGACCCTCGGTCACTTTGCTGCGGGTCGGACATTGAAAATGCCGTGTCCTCGTAACGCGTCTGTCACTCTCCAATGCATTACATCCATGTTCCACACAACCACTTGCTTGATTCCCATTCTAAATTGAGTTTCGGAGTGCCATAATATGTCATTGATACTTAGGCACAGCAGCATTTAGTTAACTTTGGTGTATCAGCAGTGGTATGGCCATGGCAGCTATACAGTGACCTCAAAACACATAAGATGCTCATCGCACAAAACTACAACCTGTTATTTATTTTATTTTATTGAACTGACTCGAGGGATCATCTAATACACCCTTCACGTAGATAGTACCAAATTTACTTGGGTATAGAGGCCAGAATATGTCGGAGTCAAAGAGTTGCATTGCACGAACGGTTGCATTACGTGACCATCAATAGATAGTATTCGGTAAATTGGTTCGGCTGAGTAACTCGGAGCTACTGAGATAAGGGAGGATATAGAGGATATTCATAACTATTCCAAATTCCACCGTGTAATATCCAAAAGATAAAATGTAGATTACAGCCATATAGATCAACCAGACTTGCCATGTAAGTCCACGAGCCCATCACCGCCTTTGTCGCCCTCGGGGTGACTATCTCTTCTGTTTCCCATCGACAAAACACTAGCATCTAATCCAGAACCTCCTGCTGAATGTGGTTTTTGGTACATCTGAGTATATGGATTGTATGAATTGCTAGGCAATGAAATCTGACTTTCGGGTCGAGGGTGTATCACATAGGGCGGCGGATAGGGTTGTGTATACGGTGTAAGGAAGGTGGCAGGATAGAATTGATGTTGAGAGGGGGGGTAGCCAACGTTCTCTGAATCCTGTCCCGCTCCAGGTGGTGGGTGAACAGGGGCAAGGTAGAACTGAGGATAATATGCTGGACCTTCTCCTGGTTTAGGGGCCGGGGGACCTGGATACTGTCCATAAAAGCCGGGAGGGTATCCCACAGAACCCATATATGGGACGGATGACGACGATGTCGTCGGCACTCCAGGTGGTAAGGCCACAGCTTGTGGCACATTGCTATCGAGCTGCGGCTCGACATTGGTGGCTGCGCGACCAGTTTAACAGAGACCGTGTCAATTCACGCGCGGGTAAACAAGGTGGGAAAAGTGGGGAAGGTTAGCCAACACTCACTCTTTCCATCGCGCTTCTTGTAAGGCCCTCGCTTGATACCTTTTTTACGTTCTTTACGCTGCGAATCAACACATTCTTCACCAATGCCGTACTTGACACAGCGCAGGCAGGGACGAGCATCGTCACATTTCTTGCAAGCTTTCTGACAATTAGTACAAGCATTCTTGACTTGTCTGCGTTTGGAACGAATCTGCGGTTGACTGGCAACCATCCCAGGCGCAAATGGGTACATATGCATGGGCATGCCAGGGTAAGCCAAGGGATGCATGGTCATCTGAGGTTGGACCGCATCAGAGGCAGTAGGATTATCGTGGTGCTCCTCTTCAGCCTCGACTGACTGCGCACGGACCGAGGCCATTGTCGGTGAAGGGAAACGAATGGAGAGACAGCAGATGGGGCGAGGGGGTCAGAAGGTTGGTGGACTTAGAATGGTTCGGTTTGGGTGCGGTAGAAACACGTGGCCGAAATGGTCTTTGACCTATAAAGGTTTTAAACAAGCGCCGGCTAGGACAGTGTGACAGGTCATTATCGGGATCTGGGAATGCGATAGAGAGAAAGGAGGCAAAGCACAAAGGCGATTGTGGGCAAACTCCGTCCCATATGGGAGAAGAGTGAAAGAGCCGACAATTATCTATAGAGGGATCAGGACATACCGGACTCGTCGCTGAGCTAGCGGGCTTTGCGTGAGCGGAGAGCGGAGAGCGGAGAGGCGGGATGCAAAGGGTGGAGAGGAAGAGATATCGACGCGGGGGCTGAAATTCGACGCCTGTGGAACACCGCCATGGCCGCCTCCTTATCAATCCTTGGCCATACATGCGCCAAAGTCCAGGAAAAAGGTTTGGGGCCACCTTGTGCTATTCAATCGCCGACACAACTGTTTTGCCGCGACTATGTTTTGCCACAAACTGTCAGGAATCCATCGTCTGCTCGGCCTAATCTTGGGTCCAGCCAGCCAGATAACGCAAAGGGAAGCACACATCGTCGCCTACCTTGCCATCTACAGTAAAGGCAAGTTGTTTTGGTTTGCGGCTGTCGTCAGTCTGTCCCATCTGGCTGTAATACTACACAAAGTTGCTGGGCGTTGCACAGGGAATGAACAGAAAGTGGAGTGGATTCTACTGAAGACAATTGTTACGAAAGAGACTGCTTTATTTTCCTTTTCATTTGTCCTGAATGCGACGAGAGCATGATTCGTGCCGGCGCCACTTCCTGACAATGAAAGAATGCCACTTCCACCAAACGTAGCCAAACAACTGACCACGCCGAGGGCCGTACGCGTGAAGGGCAGGCCATCAAACCAAACCGCACTCGCAGCCCGCTTGTCGAGCTTGCCGTTTGTGCTTCCTCCACATTTATCCTCGTCTTTCTGCGCCGACAACGACCACGACCACGGCAATACATCTCTTTGTCGCTCTATTTCTTTTCCTGTAGCCCTGTCTCTCTTTTCATCCCGCTTTCCTTCACTTGTCCTTTTCCCATGTCCACATCAGCTTTCCCCCAGTCTCCCTCAGTGGCCCACGACAAGAGCATATCAAAGAAGAAAGACAGACCTCCCGCCCTCGAGATCACAGATTCGTCACAAGCGTCACCTAGTGAGTATACTTATAGGACCAACGAATCGTCCAAGCCTCCCTCCCAAAAAGTAATTCATCCATCGTCATCTCGCGTCTACACACCTTACAATGTTATTTCGCAGTCTCATGCCACGGCACGCTACGAAGCAGCTTCTCTGCATGACCAAGTGTGTGACCATCCACGCTCCGCGTCTGCCACGTCGTCTTTGGATCCCTATTACTTCGGTGTACACTCAGCCACTGAATCTCCAGCATCTACCCTTCATGAGCCTCACCGTCATAGTAAAACCCCTGAGACGCGTCCTTTCAACGAGCCTTTGACACCAGCCAAAGACCCAGCTTTGATTGATAGGAAAGGGCTCTTGGGGTTGGGAGAGTTAGCCACTCCTCGCTGGACACGCTCTGAACGCAACCATATAGTGAACTCACATCACGACATGGGGATGGATAGGATCCAGGCGGTGAACGAGGACATGTCGACGTTTAATGACCAAGAGGAAGATGAGCCAGATAGCCCTTGGACAATTGAGGCTATAGATGGCGAATCTGAGGATAGAGACGAGGTTGGGTCTTTCCATTCTTCCTAAGCACGTTAATTCTGACTTTCTTCTTAGCAGTCGGAGCTCAAGGCAACGAAGGCACTACGAACACGAGCATCTATGACGGAAGAAAGCGGCGGCGAAGAGATCGTTTATCCACGCCACCCTCAAGGAGAATTGGTGAAAATATCAGGACAGAATCTTATGCCTAAATTTTCCTCTCTTGTTCTTGACGACGACTCCGCCTTTGACCACGACGACTCCACCCCTCCGAGCTCTTTCATGTCACCTGCCAACAAGGCCAAGAAACGGACGTCTGACGAGTTTGAACTTGATCAAGCGGGAGTGCTTATCAGAAAGCATAAGCGCACGTTCTCGGGATCTATCGGCGACAGATCTGCCAATGAAAAACACGCTGTTCGCAAGCATCGTAGTCTCGGCGTTGGCCTACCTACATCAGGGTCTCGAGATAAGGCTAAGGACCGACGAAGGGAGAGCGCAGCGGCTTCTTCCATGGCATTTAAGAATGATAAACATTCGAGGCATGCATCGGCGAGTTCCTCATCGTCGAGCCACGGCGACAATCACCCTTCTCGTCGTGTTCACACTACAGATTTCTCTCATCTTCCTCCGTCCCCGTCATCATCCTCTATCCAGCAGTTCCTGCGCCATGCTGGTAGCAATGGTGCCATCTCCACCGTTGCTCCTCATAGCTCCGTAAAAGATGCACAACTCCACCACTCTCCCAATGTTGCGCACTCATTATTACGGGGTACGCAGGAAGGTTGGTCTGATCTGGATGATCAGGCTACGGTAGAGGCACTTCGCAAGCTTGACGGGTTATCAGGGAAAGCGGGGGCCCGTGTGCGTTCTAGCGTTGGGAGTATTCGCCCTGGAACATCCAGTCGTCCAGGGACGCCAGCAAAGAATTCATCTCAATGGGAAGGAGTTGGAGGTGAAAGTGGAAAAACAAGTCGTCGGAATAGCGTCCACATACGGGACAGCGTCGGTTTCAAAGATCAGCTCCCAAATGCCCAGCGTCAAGGTAATCTAGGCATTTCGGCTGAAACAGGCGAGGTCGGTAATATTGCGCTGGGCAGCAGTGATGAGCTTCATTCTAGCGTGCCACGCGATAAACCTCTGAAAAAGGCTCATACAACCGGTCCTCGATTGAGTTACACGCCGAAGCGCAGTTCTGCCTCCTCGACGACGTATCCCAGCACGCCTACAACGAGCTCGAGAGACTCCGCTTCACTATCAACGACAACTAGTTTGACATCCGTGTCGGCTCAATCAGGTCGACAATCTACAAGCAAGACTAGGAGGAATAGTGGTGGTAGTGATATGTCGAGTTTGCAGTCGGGCGATGTGGCTTCTTTCAGGGATCGTAACACTTCACTCGCTGCAGTGTCTAATGACCATGTCGAAAGTGGACAGTCTGTGCCTCCGGTACCTCCACTACCGAAGGACTTGTCTACATTTAAGTCTCCTTCCCAATCGTCGACGGTGGCTGCCACTGGATATCTTTCTAACGGTTATGGAAATTCAGAACCAATACACCTCGATGAGTACGATTTTGATCGCACTGTTTCATTGGACGTACCTCCCCTTCCTCCTGTGTCTAAAACGTCCTCTCCGCCGCCGGTCATTTACTCTCAGGGTCAGAATCATTCGCAAGGATATATTTCTACAGTGTCTGCCCCTGCGGTACTAAGGACACCTTCAAAGAAGTGGAGCTTCACAAACGCACTTGGCATGAAGCTTTCAGGGTCCCCATCATCTTCCCAGTCTAAGGATCCTTCAGCCTTGAAGGCATCTCCTTTAGTCTTAAGTCCTCGCTCTGCTACTTTTGGACACCTAGGGCGGAGGTCAGTATCCAAAGATAGTGGAGAGGCCTGGTCTCCTAAGCAGTCAGAGGCGATGGTGTCTGCTGCGTCACTTGTGTCCATGTCGTCTCTTTCGTCTGCTCAGGCTTTATCCCCTTCTTCCTCTGTTCCACTCCCTACCATGTCTCAAACCCCTGACCGCATTTTGTCAAGTCGTCCTGGTACTGCTTCAAGCACGAACCAATTGAGCTCGTTGGCCGCTCCTCAACTCATTACACCTCTAAGTCCTTCCGGGTCTGTACGCCGTGGATCATCAAAACGTTTAACCCCATCATCTATCCCTTTCTTCAGACGGTCGTCCTCACAGTCTATGAATTTACCCCCTCATAATGCAGTGCCCCTAGCAGTATCTCCTACTGCATTCTCAGAACAAACCAAGTTGAGAGCGAAGCCGAGTACTTCACCCATTGACTCTAGCCTGTCAACGCCATCTGCACCTAGTTCTGCGCATAAGAAGTCATCAATGTTAAGTCTAGGCTCCCTTTTGAAAGGATCCAGCTCGAAGAGAAACTTGCATGCGGAGAAGAATGACGCTAAGGCTAGTAAAGAGAGCGGCCGGGGGAAAGATACAGACAGGGAAAAATCAGAGAAGGAGAGGCACAAGAGGGATGAAAAGGACCGGAGCGAAGGTAGGATATCAGTTTTGATGGGTAGACGACGTGGAAAGGTCCGTTATCTTAGTCTTGACAGTGTGTCTCCGGTTTCACATGACAAGCAGACGCTTTCTTCTGCCGACAACAAGAAAGCGCAACCCGTGAGTATGCCACCTATGCAGATTACCGCGTTGCCTCTAGCAACTGCTCAACGGGTTGCTAACATCAAGGCTGGTACACCGGGCGGATCCACACCCAACCGCAGCAACGCCGGGGCGTCTCGAGCAACGTCCCAGACAGTCAGTTCATTACAGAAGCAGTCAGATGCTTCTCTGCGAAGTCGCACCCAACTTCCTACAATTGCTGGTTCGCCTTCTGTCGGCAGCTCTAACCTCAACACTCAGCACAACAAGGACGCGAAAGAACTTCCACCCTCAGCTGCTTTAAATGTTTCATTTGGCAGTGCAAAGGAGACCCCAACCAAAATCCCCCGAATACATAGTCGCACTTCTACTGTGGCGTCCCCTGCATTTAAGGGATCTGTGTCTACCACTTTGGCGAGTCGCAGAACCAGTCTCAATGTTGGACTCACAGTTGCTGGAGCTGATCAAACATCGATACAAGGACCGCCGCCTGCCAACGAATTTGGTGTCTTGGAGAGCAGCGATGACTCGAAATCTGCTACCGTCAATGTTTCTCAAAGACAGTCTATTAGGGCGTCACCGTCAACTGCCGGTCCCCGTGTTTCCCATCAGTTATCAGTGTCTGCATCTTCAGGTGGTTCTGGCATTCCTCGTAAGGGGACTCGTGATTCCATGTCATTCAGTGGCCTTCGCAAGTCATCTACGGGATCTGTGGCTTCAATATCTTCAGGGGCGCCAACTGAGCACCATCGCTTCTCGGCTCTTTCGCCATCAAAGGGACTGAAATTACTTAGCCCCAAGGCATCGTTGCCTCCTGGCCGCAACTCACACGCAGCTACAAATAGTTCGGTCATTCCGGGGTCCGCTACGCCGTCGTCGAGCCGGCAATCATTATCAACACCTTCACCTGCTCCAAGTTCTGTCGACGAGGAAGAGTTGTTGGGTGATGAAGAAATGTTGCACTACATCAAACGACAGCAGCAAAAGAAGTTGGCTCATGGTGCTACGCAAGATGAGCTAGATGAGCTCCTTCGTTTCCCTGAACCTTCACCTCCGGTCCTGCCTTCCTCTCCAACAGGTTAGTTTACCTCCTTGTTCTCATTTTTTTTTGCTAAGAAATCCCCTGCGCAGCCATTCTTAAGAGTAGCCAACGACAACACTTGTCAGAATATGAGCGCAGAGAGATACTGGATTATCCATCTGTATACTTCATTGGTGCTCAAAGCGACAAAAAGTCTGCAAGTCCAGACAGACCTACGAATAATTTCGGTTACGATGACGAGCGAGGCGACTATCTTGTCGTCAATCGTGATCATCTGGCATATCGCTACGAAGTTCTTGACAGCCTTGGGAAGGGTTCTTTTGGACAGGTTCTCAGTTGCCGGGATCACTGCACTGGTGAATCTGTGGCCATAAAAATAATACGAAACAAGAAGCGTTTCCATCACCAAGCGCTGGTGGAAATCAAGATTTTGGACAACTTACGGAAATGGGTAAGTCATTTCCGTTGCAACTTGAACCACTGCTTACCTGGGATTCAGGACGCAGACGAGAAGCATCACGTCATAAAAATGACTGAACATTTTTATTTCCGCAATCATCTATGTATTGCAATGGAACTTTTGAGTATCAACCTATATGAACTCATAAAGGCTAATGGTTTCGTCGGTTTTACGACTGCTCTTATCCGTCGCTTCACAAGCCAGATGCTCATGTCACTATCATTGATGCGACATCATCGCATCGTTCATTGTGATTTGAAGCCTGAGGTTTGCATCCCGCACAATCCAATTATATCATTAGGTCGACTTACGTCTCATCCTACATAGAATGTCCTCTTACGGCATCCTGCGAAGAGCGCCATCAAGGTCATCGACTTCGGCAGTAGTTGCTTTGAACACGAGAAGAGTTAGTCCATCTGACGCATTTTTTATTGAACCGATCTTGACAATGTGTAGTCTATACTTACATTCAGAGTCGTTTCTATCGGTCACCAGAAGTCATTCTGGGCATGAACTATCACATGGCAATTGACATGTGGAGTTTAGGATGCATCCTCGCAGAGCTCTACACAGGGTTTCCTATCTTCCCGGGTGAGAATGAGCAAGAACAGTTGTCTTGTATCATGGAGGTTTTGGGTGTACCGGATAAGGAATTTGTGAATCGAAGTTCTCGGAAAAGGCTGTTTTTTGGTACGTCGTCTAATTGAATAGCTTCGGCTTCTAACAATTGCGATGCGGTGTTATAGATTCGACGGGTGCTCCTCGGCCTGTTGTCAACTCTAAGGGCCGTAGACGCCGCCCCGGGACGAAGACCCTAGCCCAAGTACTGCGATGCGACGACGAGCTTTTTGTTGATTTTGTTTCAAAATGCCTTGTGTGGGACCCTGAACGGCGAATTAAACCACAGAACGCAATGCGGCATCCCTTCATCACCGCAGGACGACGAATTAAGATGGCAGCTCCAGCATCGGGGGCAGCGAAAGCTCTCTTAGCGTCTACTTCCAACTTGTCAGCGCGTACGAAACCAGCGGAGACACCGAAGAAGTCTCAGATCAGCGCACCCACTCCCCTCACTGCCCGCGCGGGTCGGACTAATAACAACCTGCCCGGCACGCCCAGCGGATCCATGTCTATGCACTCGTTGGGGTCTGCTCGGTCTTATCGAGCATCACAACCTCAAGCGATGGTGTCCTACCATTCGAGCAGAACTTTAAATGGACACGCTGTGGGTTGTCTTAAACATTCTTCAAGCGCTTTGACTTATTAAGCCATCGGATCTTAGACGAACTCTAACAAGTAAGCTTGACGCTTACTTTATGACCTTCCATACTATACCACTGCAAGAAAACTGTCTCGGACGATCATCTCATTTTCCACCCTTGAAGCTGGCTTTTCATACCCTTCGGGTCTGTATTTTACCTATACTGCTGTGTTGTTCTGGTCACTTTATTCGCACATCATTGAGCCTTTTTCGCAATATAGCCTACTTTATCTCGTTTACTAAGGTGGAGATTTTGAAATTATCCTTACACCAAGCTAATTCAATTTAGTTGTGGAATGCTACCTGACTTTTGATCACCATACTGTCATATTTTAGCATCATCCGCATCATCAAGGAAACACAACCTGAGAAGAATGTTAATTCCTCCAATCGTCAATTAGATAACCCAACCCTTTTTTTGACAGCGATCAACATACCCCACCCGTCTAACGCGAACAGATCAAGTGAACCACCAAAATACCTAGAAACGGATGAGAACCCCTTGCTAATGGAACACATGGACGAGAGCACCGACTTAGCATACAATCTGCCCATAGGAAGTTCAAATCCTAGCCCAGCTATAGTTCCCATACCTGTCTGGACACCTCTGCCCATTATTTCTCCGAATAAATTCACATCACCTCTCCACCTGGCCTACATCGACTGCTGCGCTTCCCCTGAGGTGTTGGGCTGCATAAGGTCTACCTCCTGTATCTTCGCTGTGTGTGTTATTTCGGACAGCAGTAGTGAAGGAGTAAGCAAATATGCGGGACATATTCGATGGAGACACTCCTTCTTGATCACGTATCGAAGAGATAGAATTGCAGGTGTCATAATTCCATCGGGACGAAGATGTGGGGTATGGTGACTAGAACTGGAGGGAGTAGTCATGTGGTAGAAGATCCATACCGTTTGTAATGGCGTTCAACAATTGCACAGAATGCATTCTTCAGTATTTCGGTGAAGACGTACTCCAGATGAACAGGTATATACCTATCTTCAAGACTGAGTGAAAAACAGTCGAGGGGAAGAAAGAACTCACTTACGAAAATGTCGTGTCAGTACAACTGTTTATGATGATCAGGGTTGTCATGACCTGGGTCTGACCCTGTGGCTCACTGGTGTGATGGCTGTTTCCAGTGCTATATGCATATGCAGCACATCAACAATATGACTCTCGAAGGGTCAGCGATGTTCTTGATAAAAACACAGGAACTAGTAATACACTTGTGACTGAACAGAAGTAAGTTAAAACTATAGTAAAAGGCCGAGAAGAAATAACATACCTCAGTCTTTCTGGGGCAAAGACTGAGGGAAAGAGATGGAGTGACGAGTAGACATTGTAAATATACAGGGGTCTTTTGTAAAGTATAGTAAACAGATGATGGAAGACTTAACGGAAACAAACCCTATGTTTTTTCGTATAGTAACGCGCGTGTACGGTCTCGCGCGCATCGACAACAAGGAATAAATATAAAATGTGCATATGAAAATCTTCGCCGAACACGGCTTGCTACTCCAACAGTTCTATGAAGTTCCCTTGTACTACATAAGAGACTGGTACACTACAGTGTAGTTTTCCAGTTTTGTTCTCTTGTACAACTACAGGAATCTAACTCCCTTCTGTTGGCTATGGCCTCTGCTCTGCTCATCCTTGAGTGTATGCACTCAAGTACAATCCTGACCCTGTCCACCTAGTACATGTATGCATGTTATGTTGAACTCTGCTTTGACATCTGTGACGCTATCAGTCACTAGAGGACCTTCACAGGTCCATGGACTCTCTACTTACACTTTCATTCGCCTTTTATGGGTATCCTTGTACTTACAATGACTCATTCTCACACTCTGTCATACAACGACTCACTCTTTCCTTTTTGCATCGTTTATTGTTCTTCTGAGTTTCAACTAGGTTTGAACTCTAATTACTTAAACCTTTGTTTCATCGTCCTCTCACTTCAGCTTTCTTCCCTCTGCTGAAGTGAGTATTACTTCCTCTCTTGTTCTCTGTTATTCACATAACTGTCACTCTCACTATAGTTCTGTCTCACGCTCCTTACACTACTTGTGTAAATCTCGCACCCTCATATATTCAGGTACAGCTACATCACAATATAGCTTTCTTCCCTCTGCTGAATTCTGTCTCGCGCTCCTTACACTACTTGTGTAACTCTTGTGCCCTCATATATTCAGCATGCACATCACCACTGCAGTGGACTTCCTAATCACCATTGACTCGTGGATCGCCACCCAGGAATGGGTCTATCCAGCCACCATGGCGGCATGGCTCCCTCTCTCTGTTGCCCTGTGCTTGCTAACAGCATGGGGACAAGTCACTTGCCTGATGATAATGTATCAGGTATGGGAGTTCGCGGAGCGTCTGGAGACTGTCTGGTTTGGACTGTTGAGGAACACAGCACGTCTCTCTCTGTCCATCTGTGCTCAACTACATGTTATTAGGAAGAACTCACCCAGAGGTTTCCTGATGACCTGTCCAATCCTGACTACACTTGTCACTGGTGTGCCAATTGTAACACAACTAGTCTTTCCAGTCCATCTAATCTTCATTCTCATTGCCCATGGCAGGTTCTTCAACAAAGAGTCAGACAACTTGCATTTGAAGGGATTCAGCACCTCACCAATGATATACATGGCTGAGAGAATATGAGAATATACAAGCAGTGGTGTGCATGCATGCTTCAAGTTAAGCAAAAGTGTGCTAGACAGACAGTACATCTAGGTAACATGTAAGTCAGACAAGAGAGATAAGTAAAGTACCAGAGCAACTCACCTCAGTGTCACACTAGACAGCAGACAACTGAGGTGGCAGGCTCTCAATGTACAGTATTTATGTGTAAGAAAGACAATGAAGAAACCTGCATGGCAAAAGAAAGTATGTAGCATGTGCACAGTAAGCAAAGTGTCATGTGTGGGGCAACAGAAAATTGTGGTGGTGTAGTAGTTGTGCAGCCCATGTGGCAAGTGCACAGTTCAGGTGTATCATAGCATACTGTAATCAATAGACAAGTAAGCATAGCATGTAATAGGGAAAAATAAGGCATATCTTGGGCTCCAAGCCCTTTGAAATTCCAACAATGGCACCATTGTGAGCAGGTACATCCACAGCAGATATGGGGTGACAATTGACAAGTACTTCAGTGGTGAAAAACTTGTGGTGATGGCCAGGAAAGGATGCTTCAATAAAACACTTATCCATATGAACATGTATGCTATTGTTAGAAAGTAAGGTCAGCAGTAAATAAAAGGCTTTGTTTGATGGATGTGAGAAGCAGGGGACATGCTTCCACTTATCCCCAGTGCCAGAGGTAGGGGACTTGGGTACACTCAACTATCCCATCCAAATAGAAGAGGAAATCCAAGTAGAATAAACTAGGGAAATACATACTAGACTGCTATGCTATATACCCTACAGGGCTAAGTGTAAGTACTGGGCTGAGGATATGGGTACAGGGTATAGTACAGCATCAGTAAGCAGACATGCAGTAGCAATGAGGATAAGTAAATAGAGAAGCAAGGAATGTGTATGCAGCAAGGCACCAGTGTGGTGCACATGCATAAGTAGTGAGGCAAGTCATGTGTGAGGCCGACGCCAAAGGCTAGGCTGACAACTGAAGGGATGAAGAAAGGAATGATGGATTGAGTACAAGTCACTAGGATGTGATCCAGCTAGAGGCAGATATCCCAGATGATCAGAACTAAGGAAAGTACAGAGTAAACTACAGGTATATATAGTATAGTGTTAAGGGCAGGCTCGACCATGCATGGCATGTGTCGAGCCTTATCAACCAATAGCTATAAGACCTCATGGTCTGTGCACTGGAACCCTATAGAATATCGTAGAATGATTGATAAGTAGATGCACAGCATTAATAAGCAATGCGCAGCATATGAGTCATATCTAAAGAGTAAGCAGCCCAGCTTAGTAAGTAAAGGAAGGAAAAGATAATACTAATGAGACGAAGCTTTAGAGTTAAGCTGAGTCTCAATAAATGTCTGTAAAAGGAATGTGCTTATATAAGAATGTGTGTCGTGAATAATGGAATAAAGGAATGAAAATAGATGGTTCTGACATCATGTGATGTAAGAAGATAAGATATGATAAAGGAATGGTATCACATGACTGATAAGATAACATACCAGGATAAGATAAAGTAGATTAGATAAAGGTCACCTGATAGAAGGCACATGATAGATCACATGTGAGGTCATATGACCATGTCCTATAATATAATAGTAAAAGAGTGTAAGTGTCAGGACCATCTAATTTCTATTTCTTTCTCTCTATATTCACAACGCGCATTCGTATATAAGCAACTTCCTATTACAGACATTTATTGAGACTCAGCTTAACTCTAAAGCTTCGTCTCAT
>QLPM01002039.1:0-18481 GCA_003314695.1 Albatrellus sp. MG142
TGCCCTGGCTGCGCGTTCTGGCCAGCTTGTCGCCACTTATGCCAGCGTTGCCTGTAGCGTCGATGTCAATAAGATCCACCAGGAGAAGGGTGTTGACATCCACTCCAACGACATTGGCAAGTGTCCGCACGCTAGCAAGGCTCTCGCTGCAGCCAAGATGGCCGAAGATCTGGCCGCAGCAAAGCGACGCACGGATACTCTTAAGACCGGCAAGGCTGGCAACACCGCTTCCTCGTCCCGAGTTTCCAGTCCAGCTCCTTCCGGATGCCCATTTCATGCACCTGCCGAACTAGAGGCCACTTCTTCTGGCAAATTTGACTATGAACAGTTCTATGCATCAGAGCTCCAGAAGAAGCACGATGACAAGTCGTACCGTTACTTCAACAATATCAATAGACTTGCTGCTAAGTTCCCTGTCGCTCACACTGCTAATCCCAAGAGAGAGGTCGAGGTTTGGTGTGCGAACGACTACCTAGGTATGGGGAACAACCCTGTTGTGCTTGAGACCATGCAGTGCGTTTTTTCCCCCCCGTTCTTACATTTCTTTGCGCGTTCTTATATTGTTGTTCTAGTCGTACGCTTGACAAGTACGGCCATGGTGCCGGAGGGACTCGTAATATCGCCGGGAACGGCTCTTGGCATCTCAATCTCGAGAAGGAGCTAGCCGCACTCCATCGCAAGTCATCCGCGCTTGTTTTCTCGTCCTGCTACGTCGCCAACGACGCTGCACTAGCTACGCTCGGGTCAAAGCTGCCTGGTTGCGTCTATTTCTCTGATTCTTCTAACCACGCCTCGATGATACAAGGCATACGTCACTCGGGAGCGAAGAAAATTATTTGGAAGCACAATGACTTACGGGATTTGGAAATCAAACTAAAGGAATGGCCCAAGGAAACCCCAAAGATCATTGCGTTTGAGAGTGTCTACTCCATGTGTGGCAGTGTTGGACCAATCAAAGAAATTTGTGACCTGGCGGAACGGTATGGTGCACTCACGTTCTTGGATGAGGTTAGTATGATTCTGCAACGTTTAATCCCGTCCTCGATATAATTTGGCCTTCAGGTTCACGCCGTCGGTCTTTACGGTCCCCGAGGCGCCGGTGTTGCTGAGCACCTTGATTATGACGTCCAAAAAGCTGCTGGCCAAACTCCGGATCCCATTCCTGGTACCGTTATGGATCGTGTTGACATCATCACCGGTCCGTTTAGCCCCCCAATTCATTTCGAACATGCTGACTTTTGATGGCATCAGGCACACTCGGCAAAGCTTTCGGTGCGGTAGGAGGCTACGTCGCTGGTTCTTCGCTATTTGTCGATATGATTAGGTCCTACGCTCCTGGCTTCATCTTCACTACATCCCTCCCTCCGGTTACCGTTGCTGGCGCTCACGCGTCAATCATCTACCAAAAGGAGTTTGACGGCGATAGGAAGCTCATGCAATGGAATGTTCGCGAGGTGAAGAAACGCTTTGCAGAGCGTGGTATCCCTGTCGTCCCGGGTCCTAGCCACATCGTCCCCGTACTGATTGGTGATGCTGGCCAAGCCAAGGAAGCATCCGACTATCTCTTGCAGCGTCACAACATTTACGTACAGGCCATCAACTTCCCCACTGTTGCACATGGCGAGGAGCGTCTGCGATTCACAATCACTCCCGGACACACGCTGGAACAGCTTGAGCATGTCGTAGCCGCCGTTGACGACACCTTCGCTACGCTCAGAGTCAAGCGGGAGGCGGATTGGGCTGTTGTTGGTGGTCGCTGCGGCGTTGGCATCGAATCCAGACAGACAACTGGGCCAATTTGGAATGACGTACAGCTCGGCCTAACTGGTAATGGTGCTATCCCACCCAAAACACGACGCACTGGAGAGGCGAGGCAACTCGACAAGCGTGCGGTCAGATTGGTGAGGGACGAATTCGAGGGTCTGCTCGGTCCTGTTGTTGAACAACAGCCTATGATGGCCAGCCTGAGCGGTCTGCAGATGAGGACTGGAGTTGGAGCGTCCGTGCATCCAGCACAGCCTCCCATGACTGCGAATACCATCGTAGTGTCTGCTTAAACAGGTGTCTTTTACATACTCACGCTGTGTTACTGTCTTCCTTGTTTCACTTTCTCTCATACGTATTAGTATGTACTGGAATGACGACTGTCCAATATTCGTCACCAGCTGTTGTATTCGGTTTAGTTATTTTCATGTTCTCGCTCGCTTCCTTCGGTCGACGTGTTGGTTGGCTGTACGAGGCTTGCTCTGTGCTAGTATCGTTGAAATACACGTTGCTTAGCTTTGGATACGATGCGAGTATCCTCGGATTGATCGATGATGATCTCTGTCTAACTGAGTTGTTGGCTAAGTGGCATTCCCAGATACCCAATATACCACAGTAACATTCATTCTGACATTTTGTCTGAAGAGTCGAGCATTGTCTACGTAGCAGCCTGTCTTTGCAATCGTGAACCATGCATGAGCTACCTGCACCAAAGCGCGCGCCTGACGCACCTTGGGTAATAAAGTGTCAGGACAACAATCTAGCTTACTTGAAGCGCGCTGAGTAGCACCCGTGCGCGTTCCTGCATATCGTTCGATTTGCGCTGCATATTTGGCGGACCCGTTTCAGTCACTATGGTACCGCCCGCAGCGTTAGACGCACTGGGCCTCTCTGCTGGGGGGTCTGCACCTTGTGTACTTGCAGGACCTGTCAGTTGCAGGGATGAGAGGCATTCCTTGATAAGGTTCTATGGGCAGATTGTCCGATCAGGACCAGATGAGACCCTCATGGGTAGAAAGAGCTCACCTCACGAGCCCCACCCTGAACCTGCACAAGGTACCGAGTCATCAGACGTGTGTAGGTATCTGGAATCTGTATTTAAGAACATGGTTGACATCATGAATCCTAAAGAACACGAAGGGCCTACATTCTTCACGGACCACAAATTTCTGATGAGCCAGTTTTGGCGCGCTTTATTAAACTTCCAGGTTGACGAATCGCTGAACTGGCTAAAGGCGTAAGAAAGAGCTGACAAAAAAATCAAGATTCATGGACGAGGCGTTCGACCAATCAATATCAGCATTGAAAGCACACGGGTTCACTGCTCACCTCTACGAGCTTGCTCGGATAAAGACTCATCTTCTGCAGGGTCAGGTAGACCCGTCTTCCGTCTCTTCTTATGCCTTGGGATATCGTTACCTCTAGCAGGGTCTGCCCAATCTGTCATGGTCGCCTCCGGCTTTTTCTCTTTTCTCCACTCCACCTTCAAAATACTGTCAGAGGCCACTATTGAGTTTTCTGCCCCCTGGACTTTTCTAGCGCCTTGTTTCCTCTTTTCCTTGACCTTGACACCATCTGATACTGTCTCATCTTGTACTTCTGTCGGACTGTCAGTCATCTTCGCCTTATTAGCCTTGCCCCTTATCTTCCGTCTGTCCGCATCATCAATTTTCGTCCGTTTTCGCTTCTTCCTGCCCGCCTTCTGGCTTTTCATCCCCCCACCATGCTCTGAAAGCACGGGTGTGGTTCCCTTTATATCTGAGGAATTTTAATACACGTGCCCCGGCGATGATGAGCGACCTTACTGTCTCCGTCTTCCGTGGTCTTGGTTTCCTTTTGCATTGTCTGTTCCACGTCTATAGGTCCAATCTCAATTCCACCACCAAGCGTAGTTTCTGCATATTCACCAATGTATGTGACGACGAGCCCCATGTCGTCGCCACGTTTGTGCTCTTTCGACTTCCGTTTGACCTCGTAGCCTGTGTCCACATCTACCGCTCTTTCTACCACACTTTGCCGCTTTTCCTTCTTGCGCTTCTCCTTCCTCGAGTCTCCTGGCGGGTTTGAAAGCGCCTGCTCTTGTTCCACGGACGTCGAAATCAAGTCCTTCCGCTTTCGCTTCTTGATAAAATTGGTTGGCTCTGAGTCGTAAGAGACGTCTCGATAGCTCATCTTGCTGGCATTAAAAAGGAATTCTTCGGATGTATTCGGGTACGCAGTGATAGCCACCCGTGATGTTATGACAGAGCCAATGTTAAGAGATCGAACTAGCGCAAGGTTGTGGTAGACGAAGGATTTGCTCTCACACAAGACGCGTCGTTGCCATATTTAGCAAATGTTTAGATCTTCCGTGGTTCAATCAGTCTTCACTGATTGCAGTTGTTGTCGGAAATCGATCTTCCATACCATGAAAGTAGTGCACCGACCGAATGTCATCACACCACATAAACATCCATCACAATACTGGATCTCGGTGTCTGGCCAGAACTAGTGCTCGATTTTGTTACGTAATGTAACGCTTATAAAGGTGTCTCGCGATTCTCTGAGCTGCGAGATAGCAGCACAACGTTAACACTCATGGGTCTCTCAGTCTCCTCCTTGTTTACATCACTTTCTTCGCTCTTGCGCTGGAGGGCCGATGAGGATATTCGACTTCTCATGCTTGGCCTAGATTCAGCGGGCAAAGTAAGTTCCAGCGTTACTGGATGGATGTCTGCGGCGACTGATTTTCGTCATAGACTACAATCCTGTATCGTTTACAGGTGGGGTTGGTTTCTGCGTACCTGGTGCTCTCCTGACTCATATGTTATGACGTCAGATAGGAGAAGTGGTGTCAACAACACCTAGTATGTCTTCATTTTGCAATGGATGCTCTCTGATGTTTAGTGTACTGTAGCGATTGGGTTCAATGTAGAGACTGTCCAGGTACGAACTTAATCATGCCTCCATCTCTCACCACTTCAATATGGGCTCCAGTACAAGAACATTAAATTCCAAGTATGGGACCTAGGAGGCCAGTCAAGTATCCGGTGCGCATCTTTATCTTTCTCGCCGAGCGCGGCTCACGCCGTGTTGCAGGCCATACTGGCGTTGTTACTTCCCCAACACATCTGCCATCATCTATGTAATTGACTCAACCGATTACTCTCGTCTACAACAGTCACGCAGCGAACTCCTGACTATGCTGTCCGAAGAAGAACTCGCTGGTGTGCCGTTACTGGTGTTCTGCAATAAGCAAGACGTGGATGGAGCTCTAAAACCAGAAGAAATCAGCGAACAGCTCGGCATCGCAGGCAAAGAGAAAGGCCGTGACTGGAGCATACGAGGTTGTTGTGCCTTAGAGGGAGAAGGTCTGGAGGAGGGCCTTGACTGGTGCGTCAATCAAGCTAGCACCATCATTCTGATCATAGCAACATTTCGTCCACAGGCTAGTGAATGCAATACAGAAGAAGTGATGTCCCACCCAACTGCGCATACCCACTACTGTCGTCATCGCACTCGATATCCTCTTGCATGTTACGCCTCGTGGCATCGATTCACGCACATAACTCGTAATCCGTATATCTTCTATTCGTTTTCCGTGACCCTTATGCTCAATATAAGTGTTTGATAGTACGATGCGAGCTAGGCGTCATGGAAAATATGGATGGCAGATCTTGAGATGCTATCGTATGTCACAGACTAGGTGCTTTGTCGTCTACAGCCCAAGCCCAATTCCACTTCGCAGCTTCCTCATCGCTTTTACACGCATGCTTGACCTCGAGGTCACTTCTCCAGATCCGGACGGTGCCATCGTCTGCACAAGTGGCCACCATCCCATCTGCCCAATCCACAGCACTCACCTCGCCAGCTTGTGCCTTCAGCGCGACTCCCCTCTCGTGACTTGGGCTATATGAAGCTACGCGACCAGCACGAGACACATCGTACAGGAAAGCGGTTCCAGTGTTACCGGAACTTCCGCTCGCGAGCCACCGCCCGCAGGGCGACACTGCGACACGTACCCAGAAGGAAGGCGTTTGCATACTTTCGTGCGAGAATACGTTGGTGTCATCGTTCGAGAGTGGCAGCAAAGTGCTCGCAGCATAGGTATGGATGCGTGCATCAATGCCCATGCCGAAGAAAAGGCCTTCCGTTGGTCCAGTCCCGACAACCAAAGAGGTAATACCGCGGGGGCGTCGGGAACCATGGAGAGTTGTAGGGTCAAAAGAGGACGTGTAAGTAGGGATGACGATAGGCACAGTTCTCTTTTTACGAGTCATCTGTGGGAGACGAATGTCCCAGTGACGAAGAACGCTGACGAAGGACCGGGAATTTCAATGACGGTTCTGTGACAATTGAGAAGCACGTACCCGTCGAAAGATCCACTGCTGACAAGTCCATAAGGATCATTTATTGGGTGTAGCAAACTGGTTATGGTTCTTGACGAGACAGAAGCCCTGGCTGTCTTTCCTCGACCTTTGGTCTGGATCTCCTCTCCGTGAGCTCCGTTGATAGTTAAAACCGGGCCCAACACATCAGTTCCGTCAATGCCGTTTCGTCGACGACACTCTTCACCAACTCTGAGATCCCAAACACAAATCGCGTTATCCCGTCCCCCTGTACTCATCAAGTTTTCATTTTCCGCGTACCACACAACACATTTCGGTGTAGACGTATGTCCACGTAGGATGAGGCGCGTTTGTCCAGTGGTAAGATCGGTTATACGCGCTGCTTTGTCGGCGGCAACAGTAGCAAGCAGCGCATCTGATGGGGACCACTGAACGTCGAAGACACCGTTGTCCAAGATATGCAGAAGCTTACGCTGGGGTTCTGTTATCGAGCAATTGCAAATTAATTGATCAGGCGTTCGGGTCGCAATGCAGACACACCATGATCCCAGTCACTCCGCTTTGAGGTGTCGATGACATGGACGACACCTTCCTCAGTTGCGACAGCCAAAAATGGTGTTTCACCGCGTTTTGCAGCTTCGAAAGGTGTCCTCGATCAGGCCAACCACCCAGAACATTAGTATCAGCGACTCACAATGGCTATACGAGCAAGCATATGGAGGAGTTATGAATGTTTCTCTATAGTATGACGGACACGTAAAAACATCCGTTTTGTGAGATGAGACTAAGGAATGCAGTGTTGGGCGTGTAGGTACTAAGGTAACACTTCCATCAGAATCACATTATGGTCAGAAGCTTCTGTGCAACTCACAGGGGAGAAACCGCGAGTACGCTGATGGACGTGCCGAAGAGTTGGCCATTAGTATCTGAAATGCACTTCCGTTCCTTCGGCGACTCTGGATCGCATTTAACGCGACAGCGTTGCTTTCATGCAACACTTCTGCAGTCTCGTCAAGTGAATACTTGATACGTTTGTGTCCGTGTTCCAATGCATTTGGGGCAGGGCGCTTTGTCTTGGTATATTCAAATAGAGGCGTTGACGAAGAGGGACATGCATTGTCCCTATGAATATTAGTACTGTTTACAAGAACAGAGTACTGTGCAGGAGAGGCGTTAAGGTCGGGCAACATCGTCGAAGGGTTCTTACAGGGTTCGATGTTCAAAGTGAGAGACCGACGGACGGAGCGTGTATTGCGACACGGAGATAAAAGACGCGTTGAAGACTCACCTACCCACTAATAAACGAAGATGCACGTGACCGTAAGCCAAGGTCATTTTTCCTCTAAGCCTCCAGGCCGACCTCCAGTAGAGCATTAATATCCATACACCACGTTGCTCTCTTGTTCTGCAGCGCCAACCTCTTGCAGTGAAAAAAAAGGGATATCAATGGCTTTCCGGGCGCCATTCCGGTCCATAGTGACAGCTACACGTCAGACACTCAAAGTAGGGTTGATTCCAGCGGATGGAATTGGTAAAGAAGTCATCCCTGTGAGCCCATATCTCGTGGATGAGTCTCATCCAAGCATTAATCTATCTGTATCTTGTGTGTAGGCAGCACAAGCAGCTCTGGAGGCACTTGGTTCTGACATTCCCAGACTTGAGTTTTTTAACCTGTTAGCTGGATGGGAAGTTTTTAAAAGGACAGGGACAGCGTTACCCGTAGATACTGTGCAGTACGTCCCGTTTCATGCCTGGGTCTTGATAGCTTTTGATTCAATGGCGGTAGAGTTCTGAAACTGGAGTGCGACGCTGCATTATTTGGAGCAGTAAGGTACGCTGACCCTGATACGGGCTGGTCATGGTGATAGCTCAGCGTTGTTTAGCTCACCATCCCGAAAAGTGACTGGATATACGTCGCCTATTGTAGCACTCCGTAAGGAGATGGATCTCTATGCAAACATTCGACCAGTCGTATCTGTGCGTTCGTTATTAGCTCAGGATGAATGCAAATTGAGCTTGCTCGATCTTTGTATAGATCAATTCGGCCCCACAAGGAAAGCCTAGTGTGGACCTAATTGTTGTTCGCGAAAACACAGAATGCTTGGTATATCATCCCTGTGTGCCAATTTGAGTTCGATTAACCTGTCTTTATAGTATGTTAAGCAAGAGCATCTATCAAGCACGGAAAATGGCCTCGAAGCTCGTGCGACGCGTCTCATCACAGAGAAAGCATCTAAGCGGATAGGAAAGATGGCGTTCGAGCTTGCCTTGGTACGGCCACGGAAGGTGAGCTTCAGTACCACAGGCTGTCCAGCGTTGGGAGCCCTTACATTCGGACGATCGATAGCAAGTGACCATAATTCACAAATCTAATGTCCTCAGTGTCACGGATGGACTCTTTAGGGAGACGGTGCGCAACGTTCCTACCCTCCCTGAAGTCGGCGGGAGATACGACGATGTCAAAATCATGGAACAAATTGTTGACAGTGCTGTATATCGGTGTGTCTCTGGTTGGCCATATCAGACCGTGAATTGATATCATCTAATATTTTAGACTATTCCGCGAACCCGAGTAAGCATTTGGGAAATGTCTGCCAAAGACATTCTGACAATTGTCTGGTCCAGGATCTATGATGTTATGGTTGCTCCGAATCTGTATGGTGACATTCTGTCGTATGTAACACCAACTGCCGTATATTCCAGAACACTAACGATTTATCGCAGGGATGCAGCTGCAGCACTGGTCGGTTCGCTAGGGCTTGTGCCATCCATAAACGCTGGCGACAAGTTTGTCATGGGAGAGCCGTAGGTGTCTCTGACTTGATGCTGGAGGATGTTGGGCCAATCATTGATCTACAGTGTCCATGGGTCTGCGCCTGATATTGAAGGACGGGGAATCGCGAATCCCCTGGCAGCAATCCGGTCTGCTGCGATGATGCTGCGTCATCTAGGATATGAAGGCGGTGCAAACCGTATAGACGAAGCGGTGAATGAGGTCATTCGGGAAGGACAGATTCTGACACCAGACCTCGGTGGAAAAAGTAAAACTGCTGAGGTGGTGGATGCAGTCCTAAAAAGAATTTGAGGACAAGGATTAGTACCAGCGCGCAGATTATTCGTGAGGCTGGCCGTCATCGAGGAGGGTTCTCACGGTCAATCATGGGGATCTGAGATCTGGGGCTATGTCTATCGAGTCTACGGTCTATTAATGCAGCAATTTCTTCAACCCCCTTTCTCCTTACTTTGCTGTCTACGCTCTTTTCGCGTAGTTTCTACTACTACATAATGCCATCTCCATTGGAGATACCGAATGCAAATTCCAAGAGATCTTCTTCTGTTCGTCCATCAAAAGACAAGGCTCAGCGACGTCGTCAGTCGCAGCAGCCTCCTGATACCCACGAGGCGCAAGTCAAGAAAGATCCTCGCATCCCTTTTGCAAATACATCTGATCCAAAGCAGCCTCCTCCTGTTCCACAGCAATCTCACACGAAGAAGATAGCTCGCCGTTCCAGCAAGCCCATCATTGACTGGTTCCAGCGGAAATTGGCTGGTACTGTTCGACCCCGACGCGCGTCCGAGAGTGCACGAGGACGTCCTCTTCACAATGAAAATAGCAACCGGACTGTACCAGCCAGGGACAAGCAGAGACCTGCCCTTCCCGACAACTTTATGCATCTCGCTCGCGTTCAATCCACTCCATCGCGAGGAAGATCGAGTGGCGTTTCAGATTTGCGGAGGAATAGCCACAATATCGATGGAATGTCTCCTCCAAGACAAGCAGCAATCTCCTTGAATGACGACAATGCTAGCAGCTATCGCGGAGAAGCACAGCGACCTGGCGATGTTTCTACGTATAGGTCATCCCTTGCCCGGGATTCGATGTGGTATCCGACTAGTCATTTGGAGGCTGACGAGGATGCTTCTCTTCGTCCATTGCCCCCCAGTACACCCCCTTCTCCTTCACCCTCCGCTTCTTCATCTTCATACCTTTCCAATCCGCATACCTTCATGAGTATAGCCGCGAGCACGAAACCCACCACCATTTTCAGCATAGAGATGAATGGAATGGCCCACATTGCGCAACCGCCACCGACCCCTTCTTCTATCGGACCGAGGACTCCTGGACATGTTCGGTCACACTCCGGGGCGCCAGGGTCTTTGGGTGGATCAATCTCATTCTCGGCTTTCCCACCTTCACCGACGTCATCCCGACCGTCGTCTGTACAGAATCTGGCTCTGAATAACCATCATCTTGTCGCTGCCGTTTCGCACACTGTGCAAGCCCCCCATCATACCAGTCATCACCCGCGTGACAATCCTCGACCGTCCTCCCCTCCTATGGATAATGCTTCTGTGCTTACTCTCGCCTCTTCAGCTTTTGCTTATCCAGGCGCACGTATTGGTTCTCGCGGTGGAACGGATGCACTGTCCATTTCACACCTGTCTCACTTTGGAGGTAGTCGCTTACCAGCCGAAGATCGTTCAAGTCATTTCGTCCTTGGCGATGACATGGACATCGAGGGTGAACGTGATGCTAATGCGAGTGTTCGAGCTCTAAGACCTAGGAGTTCTAGGAGGGGCAGCTGGGAGAGTGGAGCAAGTGGTTGGAGCGCGGTGGCTGGCAGCGCGGTGGGATTCGGACCGGGTACGTCCATGGGCATGAGGGACAGAAGTCTGTGGACGGCCAGTCTCAGGACAGGTGGTCAGTTCAGTGCGGAGAATGATGAGGAAGTCGATGAAGGCGGGAACGATGCAGAGTCCCCGAGTCTTCAGAGTGAAGGAATTAGCGGGAGTAAACAGAGTCTGGGTCATTATGCGCAGCAGTCAAGCCAACCTAACAGCCCACTATCTCCAGCTCCTTCGGAAACCCGGTGTCAAACGTGGACACACATGGTAACAGCGGATCTCCCTGCCGCTTCGCTTGGCATGGACATTCATATGAAACGGCTGGAAACCCCTGGGCACGTCGGAGAAATTTTATCGCAGTCACAGGAGCAATTGCCATCTTCTAACGTGGCTGTCGACGACACGGAGAACTCAGCCACGATTCACGAGCTCGGTAACACGGAAGTCATACGCCGTCATTCATCCGAGAGTCAAGATACCCAGGACGACGATGTGCAGAGTATCGTAACGGCGAACGGTCTTCTCACGCCAGAGACATGGCACTCAGCGTCATCTACACCCATGTTCTAGCGAGTGAGTGAATTCCGTTGCATCTTTTCTCTTCACTCATTTCATTCTATTGGGTCCAGTTTTGGCTATCGTTGTCGGTCTATGTCTGCTGATGGTTGAGTCATGGTTTATACATTCTTCTAGGATTGCTTTCTACGGCGCCCTTTCAATATAATTTCACTCGAGTATACCCCCTCACTGTATGAGCCATCGTTCTACTGTGTTCACTAGCATGCATTTAGTACTTCAGTCTTTCGGTATCCCGATCTTGCTTATGTCATTCCCGCTGATAGTCTTATAGTGCACTAACGCAACCGTGTATTACTCTGCTTAGTTTTAAAGTTTGGACAGGCTATCAGTGTTCAAACCTTCTAAGCTCCATTCCCTTTCCCCCACACTCTTGAAAATGACTGTGTTATATTTTCATGGATGGAGACTTGATGCTGTTGGAAATTCTGATAGCACCAGGCTATCGAGCTCGCTGCAACTGCTCCATAGAACCCTCTATTTTGTGGAAAGACCTTGCTCTTCACTGTCTAATGCACCCTTCGGCCTTTTTCTCTTGTTCTAGCTTACTTTAGATATGGTGTACCTATGAGAGGTGTGCCTTTAGCATGTTTGCAAGCAAATACACCCTTTGCACTCACTGCTGTGATCTCCCATTTCAACAGATGCCTCCTTTGCAGTATGTCCTCCAACAGAAATTCAAACAGTGGTAATTGTAAAGATTTGATATCGCGCGCGCGCGCTGTGAGTCGGACCTTTCGCAATCGCCTAGACGTACAACGTCTCAGTCTCATGATAGTAGCGAATAGACTAATATATTTACCTAGATGTACAATGTCTAGGTGACAGTGTTAACCAGACAGTAAGAAACAGATACATCAGAAAGCTCACCTCAGTCTTGTGATAGCAGCGAATAGACTGAGGTGCTTAAGTGAAAAGTGTACAGTATTTATACCTGGTAAGAGTCCGGAAAGGAAATAGACGCAATAGTGTACAGAACAATAGTGTAGCGGCGCAGTTCGTGTGTGCACGGCCGAAATATCTGCGCAGTATGATCAAACAAAAGAAAGCAGTAACGTAGATATGGAAAACAATAAGAAACCATACTTAAATATCCGGGCTGTGGCCCTTTGTAATTCCAACAATAATGGCTGCACATGAAACATGAGTAGAGGTGGAGTAGTATCAGACACTGCAATGCACTCTATTGCAGTACAGGAAGTAAACACTTTGCTTTGGACCCTGGACTATTGTCAAGACCATGTCCCATCAGTATTCCCACAATTTTCTTGTGGGCACTTGTACAGGCTTGTACAAGCCTGTACAAGCTCTAAAAGTTGAAAGTCTGCATGAAAAACAAGCTATGTCTGATTTTCCACAAGTCTGGTTTCATTTCATGTGACAAGCTATGACAAGCCCACAAGACTACAAATAAAAAAATTCATTGGGTTTAGACACCCTATTTACTCTAGGCTAATTGACTGCTTTGGTTTATCATAATGACACATGCCTCCCTAGAAGGGTGTCTAGGTGCACATTGCAGGCTTCAAGGCTCTGCAGAGTCCTGGACCCCAGCTCCCTTGAGCAGCACTCAGGATGAGTCCTGCACAGGATGGTAGTGGCTTGGTATGCTTGTTATCCTCATATTGGGTATGACTGCTGTGCATACCTGTTGTTGGCTTGCAGATGCAGAGGGTCTGGCTTTGTTAGTTGAAGGGTCAAGCTACCTATGGTATGGCAGATCTTGTGCATGGATGCTAAGGTCTCAGAGTCATACAGGGGTTGTGGCTGATAGGCCATGGTGGGTCCCTGGATGTTGGATCCTCTGGATCTAGAGCATGAAGGATGGGTGGTTTGGTCATGAGGGTTATGAGCTCAGGGGTTTGAGCTTCTTGTTGTTTGCACTCATCATAGTGCTTGTTCACATCACACTAGTTGTCCCACACACCTTTGTTCCACACATCTGTAAGGGTTCTGTAGTTGAGCACAGATAGCAATTGCCATGCATGCTGTGTTCCTCAACAACCCAAACCAAAGCTTCTCCAGGCGCATAGCATATTCCCATACTTCATATAGAAGCATGAGGTTAGTGACTGCGCCCCACACTGTGAGTAAACACAGGGCAACAGAGAGAGGAAGCCATGCAGCCATGGTAGCTGGATAGACCCATTCCTGGGTGGCAATCCAAGAGTTGATGGTGATCAAGAAATCCACAGCTGTAGTGATGTGCATGCTGAAAGTAAGAGCATGAGAGATACACAGATAGTGTGAGGAGCATGACACAGAGTTCAGCAGAGGAAAGAAAGCTGTATTATGATGTAACTGTACCTGAAAGTAAGAGCATGAGAGATACACAGATAGTGTGAGGAGCACGACACAGAGCTACAGTGAGGGAACAGGTATAAGAATGAGAGGAAACAAGAGAGAGTGTAATACTCACTTCAGCAGAGGAAAGAAAGCTGAAGTGAGAGAGTGATGAAACGAAGGTTTAAGTATTGTAGAGTGATTAGAGTTCAAATCCAGTTGAAACTCAGAAGAACAATAAACATGGTAAGTAAGGAAGATGAATGACGCATCAGTAAGTCATTGTAAATACAAGGATACCCTTAAAAAGCAAATGAAAGAGTAAGTAAGGTGTCCATGGACCTGTAAGGGTCCTGAGTGACTAATATTGTCACAGATGTTGAAGCAGAGTTCAACAGGTTCAGCATGTGTACACTGATGAGCCCAGCTCACATATGGCAACAGAATGCAACCAGAACAGACACTATATGGACCTGTATGTCTTTCTTATGTTTTTATTTTATTTTTATATGCTTTATTTTACTTTATATGTTTTGTTTCCTTCTTTTATGGTTTTATATGTCGCATTTTTATGTTTTTATCTCCCTTATGTTTCCCCCCTAGTTACTTTGATGTCCCATCATTGTCCCTGGTTACACTACTTACACATATACTGTACTGTAGCTACTGGAATGAAAGTTTCATGTTTCCCCCTTTCCCCCTTGAGAGCATGAAGCAGGAGGCTGCCTGAGGCTCACCCCCTGCCCACTGTCATATCCTGATGGCACACATCATTCTGGAGCCCACCACAAGGGGTCCATCAGGTCTTCATCTTGCTTCCCTCTCTAATCATCCTCATTTGCACCATCTGTCTAACTTGCAACACCTTTGCAACTCATTCATGACTCATTATGACTCATTATGACCATCACAACTCGTTTGTGACTCATTTGTGACTCATTTGTGACTCATTCACAACTCATTCATGACTCATTTGCACTGTGCACAGCTGTGTGCCATCCCTCCATGTCCCATTGTGTCCCTCCATGTTCTCCATTGCATTCTCTATTGCATAACCTGTGTTCTCTATTGTGTCCCTCCACATCCCACTGCATCTGCACCATTCCCACATGCTCTCCTTGACTATTTGTCCTGTATCTTGCCCATTTCTCACTCAATCCCCACCATACTCCACAGTTATGAAGTCCCACATCGCCCCTACCTGAAGAACCTCTGTGCACCCAGATCTAACCAGGTACTAGCCCACCAGTATAGTTGTGACCACCACAGCCACACCAGATCACATTTTGTCATGTCCATGCCTGGTATCTCATCTGTTTCTCACCTGACCACTGCCAGTTCTTGCTCTATTATACATCAGCATCTCAACTACCTGTTGACCCTGTGTGCACCCAATTTGAACCAGAGAACAGCCAGGAACAAGCTGGTAAAGTCACACCCAGTTGCAGTCACACCATATCACCTTTCTGTTGCATCACCTGCCTCTAGTGCAATCACTGCTGTGCTTTACAGAAATGAAGCCTCGCATCTCCACTACCTGTAGAGCCTGTGGGCACACAGGTTGAACCACAGAAAAGTCAAGAATGAGCCAGTAAAGTCATGGAGCCCATGTAGTCATAGTATATGTAACCATAGTCACAGCAGATATTGACAAATAAACTATTGGATAGTGACAGCAGATGGTCAGCCAACATAATATATGTAATGCCTACTATAGTGTCCACTGACATCTATGAATTATACATATGATGCATGTTGGCCCATGAGCTATAATGCTAGGTAATGGCCATTACACATAATTGTAGTATATAATGTATCATGTGTAACCATCCACTGACATTATATTGTAATGATTGTAATGTATCTGCCAACACATACATGTAGTAGTTCCTTATGTGTTGGCTGATGTAATATCTATAATGCATACAATGGTGTCCACTGATGTCTACTAATTATACACATGCATGTCAGCTCATGAGATGTACACTAGGTAATGACCATTACACATAATTGTAGCATATAATGTATCATGTGTTGCCATCCACTGACATTAACTTGTAATTATTCTAATGTGTTGGCCAGCACTTACATGTAGTAGTTCTGTATGTGTAGGCCAATATGGATGCAAAAACAGATATATCAAGAAAACATGAATATATGTCACTGCACTCATGATTTAGACTTGAGGAGACAAACAATAGTCCTTCACTATTAAAGTCAATATAGTGATATATCAATGTCAATATGGACATGATATCAGTATTGATGTCAACATTGGTATCTACATTGATATCAGCATTGTAAGGACTTAGCGTGATGGAGGTCAGCAAGGTCCTATCAGGATACAGGATCGATGGTGGTTCCAAAGGCGAAGCTTTAGCCTGGTTCCTTGACCAAAGTAAATGAGATAAGGCTGAGCACTGGCTAGCATCGAGCTACCAGGTTAGAGAGCGAGGAGAGTGATAGTTGAGGCAGAGCCTCCTGGATTCGAGTATGGTAAAGTACAAGAGAACAAGCTTAAGGCTTGTTCTACCAATGAGTCCAGTATTTATACAGGAGCAAAACAGATGTGAACCAGATGCCATGTAAGTACAAATGAGTCAGAACAAGTCATGAGGATAAGAGGGATATCTGCCATAGGCAGATAACACAGGATGAGTAAGTGCACAGTATCAAGGGATGATGGGGAATCCTGTGTAAAGTGAAATGAGTCCAATACCCTGTACCCTGACAGGGATCTCCAAGTAAGTGCGGATCAGAACATATAGTAGTCTGAAGCATCCAGAATGACAAGAAAGGAAACAAGTAAGTAAAAGTGAGGAAGAATCGTAACAAGCATTGACATTGACATCAATCTAAATACCTGTATTATTTCCAGGTCAATCTATTATAAAATATCCTGGAAAAGATGCAGACATCAATATCAGTGTCAATCTAGATGATTGGATCATTTACAGGGAAATTTACTATGAAATGAACTAGAAATAATGCAAACATTGATATTGACCTCAATTTCAATGCCTGAATTGTTCCCAGGTCAAATCACTATAAAATAACCTAGAAATAATGCATGCATTGATATCAGCATTGATATCAATGTCAATATCAATACCTGAATCAATTCCAAGACAAATCATTATAGAATAAACTAGAAACAATGCAGACATCAATATCAACATTGGTATAGATGCCTGAATCATTTCCTAAGCAAATCATTATAAAATAAACTATAAATAATGCAGGCATTGATAACAGCATCAATATCGATGTTGATATTGATACATAAATTGATTCCTGGTCAAATCATTATAAAATAAATTTGAATCAGTGCAGACATTGATATCAACATCAATATAGATGCATGAATTGTTCCCAGGTCAAATCACTATAAAATAACCTGGGAATTCCACAGACATTGATATCAACAGCAATTTAGATACCTGTATCATTTCCAGGTCAAATTATTGTGACATAGCCTGAAATCAACAGAGACATCAACATTGATGTTCATCTAGATGCCTGTGTCATTTCCAGGGAAATTCCTTGTAAAACAACCTGGCAATGAAATCAAAATTTCTTTTCTATTTAGATACAGTACAACCTATATAACAGTGTAAAGTAACCAGGAACAATAGAACTGTGAACCAAAAGTATGCATGATCCATATGGTATTGGTAAACCAGTGGGAAACAGAAGGAAACAAAAGAAATAGAAAAATAAGTAAAAGTGAAGTAAGAACAAATGATAAATGTATAGGAAAACATGAACATGAGGGAAACATATGTAGAACATATGAAAAACATAAACAAAAGGTTTTCCATGTTTCAGTCTTGTGCAATGATAAGCCTTGCCCACATATGGTGATGGAAAGTGACCAGAAAGGATGCTTCAGACACTATATGGACCTGTCTATTTTTCTTATATTCTCTTTTTTTATTTGTTATGTCACATTTTCAAGCTATATTTATATCTCATGTTTCTATCATAGTTACTATGATTGCCCATCTTTGTCCATGATTACCTACCCTATTGTACTGTAACTACCAGAATGGAAAAAAATAATAATTTCACCCTTTTCCCTTGAGAGCACAATACAGGAAGCCCCTAGAGGCTTTCCCCTCACCCACTGTCATATCCTGACTGAGAATATGAGAATGAATGAGCACCAGCACATGCACATGCTCCAACTCAAGCAAAAGTGTGCTAAAAGGAAAGTACATCTTAGTGTCACACTGGACAGCAGACAACTGATGTGGGCAGGCTCTCCATGTACAGTATTTATATGTAAGGTAGAACAATGGAGAGAGAAATGCACAGGAAAAGAAAATACTTAGCATGTGTGCAGTAGGCAAAGTGTCTGTAAGGATGTAACATGCAGTCAAGTGGTCAAGATCCTAAGTTGAGTGGCAAAGCCCAAGGTTTAAGAGCAAGTAGACTGGTAATATAAGTCTTATAGAGAAAGACTTATAAGGACAGATATACCTGCTGATGATCCAAGACAAGTACACTTTATTGTCATGTTCCCCTATTCACCCTTATTTTAACATTCATTTCTACTTATATTTCTTTGACTATTTACTATACAGATACAAGTCACATGACCTGTGGCTGAGATCATATTTGGTATGTCATGTGATGTCACATGATCTTATCTTATCTTATCTTAATTTGTTATCTAATGTGTCACATGATTTGATTATCATATCTTATCAGGTCATATGATCTCTTATCTAATCTGTCACCTGATCTCATGTCATGTGACCTGCTTACATTATTGCTGCTTACTTATCCAGTGTAGGACATGCATACTATGCACTGCATACGCACTGTATCCACGTGCAACGCGCGCGCACTTCATATTTACTTACTGCGCCTCTCACACTTACTGCACATTAGACATGCGT
>QLPM01002044.1:0-11231 GCA_003314695.1 Albatrellus sp. MG142
CGTTACAAGCGAGATCCTTAACTCTTTATGAAGTTCTCAGAGCTATGCGTAAGTGACTGAGGGAAGAGGATCAGGCACGCACAAGATGTTGGAATTTCAAAGGGCTCGAAGCCCGAGATATGTTTCTTTTTGCCTCTCGGTCATTCTACTTACTTGTGGCTACAGTACAGTACGATACGATACGCCATGGACTACACATTCGCCACATAGGCTGCGTGTTTGCTATCCTGTGCTTTGCGCCGCTTTGCTTACTGTGCGCATGCTACGTATTTTTTCTTTGCCACATCTGTCCTCTACAATGTTCCCTCTTACATATTAATACTGTACATGGAGAGCCTGCCCACCTCAGTTGTCTGCTGTCTAGTGTGACGCTGAGACATACTGTCTTTCTTGTGCACTTTGCTGAACTCGGAGCATGCGCGCGCGCCGGTGCTCGTACATTCTCATATTCTCACACGGGAGCTTTAATATAAGATGTAGGCATGTACGGTATCGCTGTCATGATGAATTCCAATGTTCTTGTGTTGAGTACTGATCACTCGGAGGAGGGTGAACTCAATGGTAAGATTGTCCACCTCACTCAGCAGGTTACACTAGTTATCCCAAGTGGTATTGAAAGTCGCCTGTGTCAAAACGCCAACCCTCTTCCGATGTCAGTTAAGCCGCTTCCTGCCCTGCTGTCATGAATGGCTTACCAGGATTGGTAACCGAGTCCTGGAAATAAAGGTCGTAGAACAGATATGTCATAGAATAGGTGGTCTGAAATAAGAGACTTGAACAGCTACGCGCATTCAGGGGACTTTATGGACGAAGACAGTTGCAGCATGAAATAATAATACTGATCTACGCATGGCCGTACTCCTCACCAACCTCCTACTAGTACTGATTTATGGTCGGAAACGGGAACAAGAGCCAACTTTGCAAATCACATTATGCGATTTGAAGGGTACTTCCAGATTTGGTTTGATGATCTTGAATAATTTTCAGCTGCACGGATTGACTGCTCTGAGTCGGTGGGAGCTTCGATGATTTACAAGCTCTGGATGTTGGAAAAAGGGATCGCAGCAACGAGTGCGAAGGGTGATTCTCTTGCAAACACGCTGAAGGCACATCTCTTGTAGGTACAGGGTTCTTTACTGAAACAAAAGAAAATGAAATATCACAAATCGCCACAAACCGGGGAGAACAATAAAGAACTGCGGAGCAACTGTAGTGAGCTCGATAGCCCTGTGCTGCCGAAATTCCAACACTGGATGACACCTAGGAAAAGGCGGTCAAATCATATCCTGGAGCTGGAACGCTCAGCCGAAGGGTCACGCCACGCCCAGTACATTAGCTCTCGGTTGATGCCGCCGGCTTGTTAGGAATGGAGGCAATGTTTGAAATACTTTGTTCACCTAATGGTTTGATGGTTTGATGATTTGAAGTATTGGCCTTGCTGTAAATTACGAACACTTGGCTACGTGCTTGACTACGTGTGGATGACTCTCGTGGTAGACTCATCGATTCAGTGTCGCGGGAAGGAAAATAGACGTTCAATTCGAGATTAGACTCGGAGCCGATGAGAGCGCTTGAAGAACAACTCCCTTAGTACTAGTGTCACCAGCACCGATTCAGTAGGCTTGACACAAGAGTTCAACGATGAAAAAACCGAATTGGAACGTGAGATGTTATGGCTGTAGCTATCCACCCCAGGCCTTCAAGGCATTCGCACAGGTTCTTCACAGTGACTGTCCTGCACCCTTCTGACTCAGAACTGCTCTTGTACACTGCTGTGAAAAATGCTCTCGGAACATAAGGGGAATCAGTTTTACCAAAATCTAAAAGCTGTACAGTATACAGTACAGTATACGTGATACCTGTGCTGTTGCCAGTGACAGTTGAGGTTTGGCATTTTTCGGGCGTCGCTAGTCTCGCTTGTGTGCATAATTGATTTCATTTTGGATCGAGGCCAGCGACTCAAGCTAGTTACATAACACTTGGCGGCTTGGAACGAACGTGGAACAAAAATGAAAGGTAAGCGGGGCGAGCATTAGCGACTTCACTCATCGCGGAGGCCGTCCGTGCTTTCTTTCACTTTCGAGTTGTCTGCCTAGGACCTTGCTGGAACTAGTGCCTCACGCAACCAGCCTGGTACGCATTCTTGTCACCGTTGGCTGGCTTTGTGTCTGACCACATTGAGCCCAGGGTTCGTGGCGAGTCCGCAATAAATGTCTGTTGGAGTGTTCCCAAGACTTGACTACGACTGCACCGTACGTATCTTGGCCTTATTGTATCCAAGATCTCTCGTCTCGCTGGCGCGCACCTGTAGAGCTGGGTCGGTGTGCGTTCAACCACACCTCGTGCGGCGTGTGTACCTTTCGCGGTCTCCTGAACATATCCTTCAGTTCTGCCTCTATGTCTTAAAATACAGGCTCGCATGCCATATGAGGTCCATCCATATTTCTGTTCAAGCCGCACCGTCCATCTTTGCTTCTGAACTGGCGAAGGTACTGGAGAAGTCCACGAGCCTGGCTTCATTCGCGGCTTATCATTCCCTGGATGCTCTTTTTATGAATGAGCCTCGCATCCAAGCTGCCATTGTTCGCCGCCCGACGCTCTCCAGCTTGGTGCTATCTCTCCCTGGAGCACATACTCTGCGGGCCTTACAACCACTTCAGAGTCTCCGCAATCTTTCCATAGACCTCTGGTTTGTTTGGAAAGCTGCCAAGAGTGAGTTAACCAACGTTGCGGTCGCTTCCGACATTATCCGGAAGTCCTCAAGCTGTCTAGAGTCGCTCGAGATCCGTGGCTTCACTCCTGACTTCCTCGACCCTTCGTTTATGGCCGGAACATGTTCATTCCCTCAGCTACGCAAATTGTCTGTCTGCCAGACGATCGTGGCACCACGACATCTGGTGAAGGCTTTTCCTAACTTGCGCTGTCTATCCACCGACTGTGTTCGCTTCGATTGGAGCGCAAACTTCGACGCAGAGGTACGATGGCCTGCCCTAATGTCCTTGGGCGGCAACGCGCACTCCGTCGTTTCAATCGCACAGAATCATACAACCTTGCGAAACGTGGACGTACAAGAATTCATACGACACGAGCTTCCGCTGGTTCGTGTCTGCGAGTCCTTGATCGCCAACCCGATCGAAAGTCTTTCGCTGCATCTTGTTGTTGATCCACCAGCTGAAATGCTTCATCCCGCCTTTCGTCGCACTGGGATCACAGTTGCCCAAGCCTTTTCCCTCGTGGTACCTGCCGTCCCTCATCTCACATCCCTGAAATTGCGATTAACATACGATGACGACATGTCCATACGCATCATGGTAGGCATGAGCAATGTTATGACAGACGTAAGGTTTTCATGTCCAGTCTCGCCACTATTATCGCTGACGTACATGATAGTTAATTACACCGACGCTCAATATCCTGGCCTCATTACACAAGCTTAGATACGTGTCGCTCATTGTCACCTTGAGCGTGTTCATGGATTATGTCATTGAGCATGTAGAGGTCGCTCAAAGCTGGTTCTCTGCCTTTCCTTCTCTGGAATTCTTTGAGTTATCTATCGTGCTATGTGGGGAAAGGACTGCGACGTCTTGGGCACGGGCGGGCGATCACCCCTGCAGTTTCAGGGCTGCCGAAGATTGGGAAGGGAGAAAGGTATTCTCTCCGCAGTTTGACAAGGAGTCGAGCGATTATTTTTCATCGAAAAACTGACTCGAGATCTGGGCTGATATCCCATTCGAGGTCATTCACGACTCCTATATGTTGGCTCATCATCGACGTTTAACTCGACAAAATGTCACCCCCGTATATCATTCAGAGCTATCAACCGCTTGTCAGTCTACATGGTCTTTACTTGCATTTATTTAAATTGTCACGATAATTATCGGTGTCGTTCGGTTGACCTGCATACATTCTTTTTGATCCATCCTTCGTTCACTATTATAATGGCATGCACATGCAATCCGTACACTTAATTGGCACCATCTACTATTACGAAGCCGTTGGTGTAGTCTCCAGTCTCCGTATGCACGCTTGCATACTTATATCGAGAGCGTGTACTACACAATTATTCCCCTGATATTCTGTATTATTCCATGGTCGATAGCTTGTTTGTATACGTCCCATCTGATTGCGCCGATTTAATCCTACATAGCATTAATCCGACAAGTCCTCACCCTGCGTGCTGGTAGCATATGAGCGTAGTACGCTGATAGATGTCTTCATTCCGCAGCGTGATTGAAACGATTAATTCAGCGACACAGAGTACAAGTCGAATAGCAATAAATGAACAACACAATAACAACAATCTGCGCGACCTCAATCGCTCGAGCCTGTAACAGTGTCAGATCCTAAGGGGAGCCGTCCTTCCGCCTCGAGCCGCTCAAGCCATTGCTTGCGGAGCACATTTCGCGCATGCAGGCGCGCGTGTGCCTGCTCGGTTTCGCTTGCGCCGACTCTGCGCCGTAACACGTCTTCCGTATTGGACACGAAAAACAGGCGGTACGTGCGCACGCATACTTTGATCTCCAACGCCCCACGCGCATAAATATCTGGCGGGGTTTTGGGAAGGGTAGGAGGCATACTTCTGGTGAAAATAACGCGAAGCAGACTTGTATGGTGAGGTCCCAAACATTGCTCAATGAGAAGAAGACGTACCGGCGGAGGAATGGCCGGCGAACTTTGGATAAGGGCACGCCCTTTGTACTGGGATCCTGCGTCTATGATGAGTGCTGGCTATAGAATAGAAGACACATGCTCGTACTGCGACGAAAGATTCGATATAGGATTGCCAGCGACCGGTCAGGACTTCTGCATCATCGAGGCTCGAGCCGTCCTTGCTCAGCAATTGGCAAGTCATCAACTTCGTGTCGGAGATCTAGGGGAATAGTGGTCAGCAGGCCGCAGAGATTGCGCAATGCCAATGCATACCCAATCGATACGAAACAGATTTTCTTCGGGTCCAAGGATCTCTTCTGCCCGTCTTCGGAACTTGTGGTGGTCTTCGACACTGGGATTGTCGACCTCGCGTTCTTCCCAGAGAAGCTTCATCAGCTTCTCAAGTTTTGGATCTTGCTCCCAGCCCTGCAGCTGCACTTTGCGTCAAAATGTAACGTATCACAGTAGAAATGACAGGAAGACGCACATGCTTGATCAAGGAACCGATGACTTTGTCCATTGTGAATATTTTATACGCCTCCTCGGCGTGATTAGTTGGTTCGGTTACTAGCGAAGACCGTGTCGGCATACCTTGAGGCCGAACATATGTCGCATTTGGTCTTCAAACGCTTGTTGTTCAATCTGGTTGTCAAAGAGCTTCTCACACGACTCCAGGAAAAGCTCATAGTACTGGTTGGCAGGAATCGGCTCTCCTTTCATACCAGTGAGTGCAGCAAGAGAAGGGGTGTTCAAACTCGTAGCAACTGGATTAGGTTGACGCTGGGAAGAGTGGTCCGCAGTAATTTGCGTTGACAGCGTCTTGAATAGATGAAGTCTCGAGTATATCACCTAGATCCCCGATTAAGATCAGTATGATTCGAAAGTACTAGACTCTTGAACTAACTCACCTCTATCATACGCAAATACGTATAGAACCAGGTGCTGGTGAAAAAGGACCGCCTACGACCATGGCGCTTGTCGATTCCAGAAGCTTGACCCCCGCCCTCAGCGGAACCAGGCACTACCATTTCCTCGTCTATGGCAGAACTTGGCGACGACATCCGCGAGCCGAAAGGTGAAACCTCTATCTCCAGCGCAAGTGGCCTCACCTGCCCTCTCGTCAACTTTGCCTGCTCGCTCTTCAAGAGGTTCTTCCGCAGGTCTCCAGAACCACTGCCGGCGAGGGTCGCGCCTCTTCCTCCAGAACCTCGTGAGCTACTTGACAAGCTCTCCAGCTCGTCAAGAAAACTGGAGGCATCCTCAACGCCATCACCTTTCCGGTCCGACGTCGCCCCGCGCCGCGATGCAGCCCTGGCCTTCTGTGCCACGCCAGCCCAGCCGTCTCCCAACATGAAAAACGATTTGATAATGTTAAATAACCGCACCTCGATCCAGCGTCGATCGACTCGCAGTTGTTGTCCAGACATCCTCGACAAGAAAGAGAATATCAATTTCACGGCGTCCTTCAGGACGTCTGTGTCCTCAACCACATACTCCAGCTGATGTCGCGGTCGCCCCCGCGCAAACAGTGGATCCACAAGCATTGCGCGCTTCGCCATTTGCTCCTCCATTGCGGCCTCAATCTGGCTGACGAACGCCTTGCTCGTCAGTGCTTTCTTGTCGGCAGCCTTGACCGTGATGCTCTGGTGATCGAGTGCCTTGTAATAGTTCTGCACGTCCACTTCCCGCCATACCTTGTTCCACTCCCGTTGCGCACGCTTCCACTCCTCCTCCTTCTGCTTCAAGCGTCCAAGCACGACTGGAATTGCAAGCGCGGGTGTATCTTGCATGGCCTGTATAACTTCAAGCCCAGCTTCGCGACCGTATATCTTTTTTACGATGCGCTGATGGATCGCTTTGCCTAGTCCATTAAAGTTCGGTTTGAGCTTGAAGGTCGCCCGCTCTTCCAGCCCCATTTGCGTAATCTTATTCGCGATGGGCTCGAGCATCGTAATGGTGCGTACAATGGCGTCGATGTGGAAGTCATACTCGTGACGCTCCTCCTCACAGCGGTGCAGTGCTTCTTCGTACATGTTCTTTTTGTGCGCCATGAATCCCGAGTCCTCACTCGCGAAAGTTGGATGAGAGACCCACTCATCGTTGAGTACGGACTTGCACATGTCGTCACGGCCGGTACATCTCACGTTGATCTCCTAGGCAAAGGCAAATGCTCAGCAGAATGTTCAACGAAAGTGTCACACGGCACGTACATCAGCCGGTAGACGTCGGTAGCTTCCATGGCGAATATTGAGTTCTTCCCTGCTCGGGCGGTCGGGGAGGAGCATCGGTCTGCCGGGCAACACGCCCTCTTCTCGTTCTCGTGTAAGCGCCGCTCGCTCCAAACTTTCATCCCAACCCAGTATCCCCTTGAACTGCATCATCAACTCTCCATCGCCGAGAAATGTCCTACTCTCCCGGACCAATCGTGCCCGGTCAATATACTCTTGGGTGAACAGATTCACCACCCGCAGGAACTCGTTGTACGTCTCGCGCGAATCTAAATGTTGTCTCACGCGAGCGAAGAATTGGGACTCGTCAGAAACAGGAGGCAGAGGCGGCGGGTGACCTGGGTGAGCCGTTGCTGAAGGAGGTGCGAACGAATGCAAAACGTGCTGCGGAGGCACTCCATTTACATGTGGGTGGTGAGCATGTCCATGATGGATCGACCGTCGGGGAGGCGATGGAGGCGGAGGTAGTGTGGCGTAATGTGAAAACGAGGGTGACGCATCCGGGGCAGAAGAAGACTGCGGTTGCTTGGACCTCTTCAACTCAGATGGCGTGTGAGTGGGATACAATGCAGAAGCGGGATGAGACTCACCTTGCTCGAGCTAGCGGCTCTACTGCTATCTTTCTCCTTTTCGGCCGGTCTCCGCTTGCGTTTCGGTGGCCCGACCGTACCAGTGTGTTCAGGCTGTTTCCGTTTCGTTGGACGCAGATGTTCTGAGCCCAACAGTGGCGTTTCAGTCCTCTGCTGGTCCTGAAGCATGCCACGGATCGTGCTGTCCTCGTCATTGCCTGCTCGAGCGCCCGCTCCTGGCAAAAACTCACGAAACGCGGAAGACAGATCTGGTGCATCCTTGAAAAGCTCTTCTACCTTCGCAAAGACCTCCGCCTAGCCTTTCGCGTCAGCAGCGCCACAAATCCTTGGTCCACGATGAAGCTCTCACATTATTCGCGTTGGATTTATGGTTGGAGAGGATTTCCAAGAACTGTTTGTATGTGTCTGGATCGTTGCTGAATCGTGTCTTGATTCTCTGCACGTAATCCATAGCCGGACCAAGATTCTGCTGTTCGACTTCGGGCTCGGGCGATGCTCGCCTTGGCAACTGAGGCATACGGCTGCTGGCGTTGGAAAGCCCCAGCAACGACGATGTGCCACCAGATTTCATTGGAGGGTAAGGGTTTATGTCATAGTCTCCGGATATCCCTTCCGGAAAACCAGTAGTGGATTGGAGCATGGTACCGGACGGCGTTATGACAGTAATGTATTCTGAAGAGCGAGAGTCTGTGTTGACGTCGATGCGGTAGCCAACAGGTAAAAAGGTATTAAACCCCTGGATAAGGGAAGGGTGTCCGCGGAAGAGGTTGGAGACGCGTGATATGACGCCCGGTGTGTCGATGCTAGACCCGGATAAAGGTGCAGTGCAGGAAGGCTGCTCAAAGAATTGAAACTAGGAAATCAAGATGAAGGGACGTACATTTGACTCTTGAAGTCTTTCATGATATCCAGGAAGATGTTGTAAACGTCAGGATTGTCGTGGAACTGCATCTTCACAGCATCAAGGTAGCTGAGCGCATCGGTGACATTCAGCTGACGCTCAGCGGGATTGTTCTGCGTGTCGGAAGTCGCTCCGACATTCTGCGACCCTGGCGAGTCTGTATCAGGTTGCGCAGCACCGTTAAGCATGGTCATAGATAAATCAACAGCGCTGGGTGAGTGTGAGACGGTGTCTGTGGGTGAGTTCGTCGGGTCAGGGAAGTTCGAAGTATGTGGCTCCGAGGGCAGCTGCGAAGATGTTCCAGGTTTGGCACCGGCCGCTGGCAGCGGCTCTTGTGGCGACTTTTGAGCAGCTTCCATGTGTCCGGTTTCGATAGGGAAGATAGCGAGATCTGTCAATGCGGATGTGGAAGTAGAATTTTGAGGTAATCAAATCAGATAGACATTTGTCTTCAGACTGTCCTCTGCGACAGTGGCAAAGCGAGCAACAACTCGTTCCGGGATTTCTCGATCTCGATGAGCCACGTGAATAACTAGCTCGGTCACGTGGCCAAACACGATGGACAAACATCGCCACACTTGTAGCGCACGTTTCTTGCGTCGCGGTTTTGCTGGCGCTTGGGCATCGTACCAGCTAAACTGTCGGGACGTTCAAAGCAAGGAGGTAGCTATGGTCTTCGATTCACCACTACTTCTTAGGAGGATACCTACCCATTCTTCTGCCCATCGAAAAGCAACACGGCGGCTTGGTGAGGATGAGAGATGTCAGGTATAATGCATCTTCAGTTGCAATATCTCCGTGATGTGTCATCTGGCCGGAATCGGCGCCAGCTGCGTCGTTCCCATTGCTCGGAGGTATATGGGCATCTTCGGACGATCCCAATCGCCGAATCAAATTACGTTTCGTAGTAAAAACGCAACAGTCTTCTGTTGCGTCGCGTTTCAGAAGTTTTCTGATTGTTTGATTTTTATTTTTCTGTTGTTACCGCGCAAAACAAACTCTCCGGTATTCTCAGCATCCGTCGCCGGTGGCGGGTACGTACATTACTCAACACGATCGTTATCTACCCCAAGTTATATTTCTGGAAACCAGGTTGTCATCGACTTCTCGGTTGTCCAGCAGTTGTCCATTCGGAAGGCCTTTGTATAAACGCGCGGGACTCATCTCGTAAGAGGGATTGCCTCGATGATGGCTCATGGCATCAGAGCCAAATGCATCAGCTCCCTTGCCTTCCGTGGTGCATGCGGGTGCATGGCACTTTGAGTTTGATCGTCTCCGATCCGAGCCCTTCTCTGGAGTGCCTTCTAGAGTCTCTCACCCCTGTACGGCTGGGCTTCTATCAACCCCGCATCATGAAGCTCACGCCTGCCACACTTGTCCACCTTCTTTCAATTTTTGGGGGGGCAGCCTATCGGGGTTCATCACTCTCCTCTTGCTGCCTCCACGCCCGAAACGTGTTTTCCAGGTAGCCCTTGCGTGTGCATGGTCCTTCCGACTCCTCCACTCTACTGCGCTGTTAACGCCATAGGTAATTAGTCATGTACCGTATTGCTGCCGGTGCGGGTATTTCACAATTTCCGCAAAGCCCGCGCCTAGCTCCAATTTACACTCTGTAGATTTGTCCGTAGAGTCAGGCACCTTATGGCTTGGTCGGAATACAGGATGTTACCCTGTACGATATGTAGTAATGATCTGTTCCATCCGGGTCCAGTCATTCTCACTCCAAGTCTCACTCAGCAAGTCAAAGAGAAGTCGATAACGGTTTATTGGATGTCCCCCGTTCAATTGAAGTTGGGGCGTCTCCACTCTCGCACAGTCAAAAAACACACGGCGCGTCAGGGCGCTCAGACTGGAAGGGTCCAGCTTAGTCTCCGATGCTGACCTCATGAAGGACGGTCGTTCTACAACTTAGCTCCGGGAGGGGAGCGTTCCGGAAAAAATGGGGGCGGCCTTTGACCCGGACTTGGTCCCCACTCCCCCAGTTTCCATACCCCACTGTCCTCGATCGAAAGCAAGAGACGTGGGCCTTTCGTGCGAGTAAAGCAGCGGCAGTCCATCCTTCTGATGGCTTTCCCCGCGTGATGCTCTGTGATGCGATCCTCAATGCACGCCTTTGGTATGTACATGCCTCGTCTGTGGCTCCTTTCGTGATGCCATGGCCCTGGGCATCCATGGGCTTGAACGCACTGGCCTTTTTTTTCCGCCACCCACAACATCTCCAGACGTTTTTTCGCCAGCTTCAGACTCTGTTTATTTATAAACAAAACCCTTGAGAGATCGATCCGCGATGACTCCGGCGCGCCCCAGCGTCTTTGTTCGTTCGTTCTTTTTTTTTTTTTTTCAGGGAGTCAACTCATCGCCCACCAGCGCGACGTCGGCTCATTTTGGTCTGGGACACAACTTAAACGCTGAGCTTATCTCCGGACGGGCGTTCCCACCCACGGGGGGTGTTCGTTACGTGTAACACCAGTAGGCGCGGAAAGGACCATTATCCCAGCGCGATAGCGCGCACGAAGAGCGGTGTTCAAGCGGCGGCGGCACGACGCAGGCATATCGCGCCCACGGTCGTGCACAAGGCCCAGGGTCGACCCTGCGAAAACAGACCCTGTCGCTGGTCCCGGCGTCGCGAACGTAGTGGTTGGGGGGGGAGGTACGGGAACCCCCTTTCTTCGTCGTCCGCGGAGCCGTGTCGGTGTGCCGCGGCCGCAAACGGCTTCTACCAAAAAAGTCCCGTGCCCGTGCAGCGCCTTGCGCGATTCTATTTCTCATGCCCCCGCCCGTGCGCGCATAGGTACCGCTGGCCGCGCGCCCAAGGGGGTGGGCGCCTTTCCACTCTCTTCTGGCCGGCGCCTGGACCCTCCC
>QLPM01002046.1:0-35961 GCA_003314695.1 Albatrellus sp. MG142
GCTCTACTAGTTTGTCGTCCGACCCCTCTGTCTCCTCCAATCCTGTTCGCGTCACGGAGGTTGTATGGTCTACTCGGTTCCGCACTCGCTCTGCCATTGCCGACCACTTCTATACGCAATTCGGTGGGGATAGTTCTGGGAGGAAAGGCGGTATCATCTTCTTGGTAGGAGATGCAGCGCACATTCATCCTCCTGCTGGAGGCCAAGGCATGAATCTTGGCGTGCGCGATGCTGTGACGCTTGGCCCTGTCATAGCGGCACATATACGAGATAATTCTCCTGGGGCTGACCGCCTTGTGGAGGAGCACGCCGAGAAGAGGCGCGCACTCGCAGTTCAGGTCATTGGTCTAACCAAATTTATGGCAGGTGCAGTAGGCATGTCGCCCAAGCTCAGGGAGGCCTTCGCCTGGACGCCTATCAATATATACACGATCAGGGATTGGGTATTGTGGGCGGCAGGAAAGTCAAGCTGGGTAAGATCTGGTCTGGCTTATAGGCTCAGTGGCTTGGGGACTGCGTAATATTCTTGCTTTACCATTGTCTTGTCTGTTCCATAAACCCTGTGGTCATTTGTCACTTGATATAATGTATTTCGCGTCTCGAGCGACTAATATTTCTCCATAGATGTGATTTTTTAGTCCCTCACCTCCATCATGATCGGTTCGCAATGAATCCCTGGAATACTTTTATGTTGTGCGCTGAACGAACCATGTATACCTAAACTCGATGTGGTTGGTTGTCCACCAGCCTCACAATGACATGCTGGACTCTTCTTTAGCGTACGATCAGCCAATACGTGGTCATTCATTGACTTTTTTTTTCCTGCCATGACCCGCCCTAATGACCCGACCATCCCACACTGTCTATCTGCCTTTAGGTTTCCCCTTGTACATGATATATGTATTAATATGTTGTGAGGAAATTACAGGCAACACAGATGACTAGTAGTCGATGCTTTGTCCTGTCATCTCCTAGCCAATGCAGCGCCAACATCTGAAACAAGGTCCCACACATGTCCTATCCATTCCTCGTGCACAACAACGCTCGCGCACTTCCTCTCAACCTCTGTTTCCAGGTGACGCTTAGCCACCTCGTCTCTCTCGGTCACCAAACCAAGGTTGTGGTATAGAACAGAGATAAGGTACTGAACATCGGCGAGGGAGCGAAGAATTTGAATTTTCTTGTAATCTTGCTCCGCGATGTTCAGGAACGCTAGTGCTTCGCGAAGGCATTCTGTCGATTGTTGGCCCGCGGCAATGATGCAACGGGCTAGCGTATAACAGGCAAGGGCGCGCTGTTCCAAATCGTCGCCACTTATTACCTGAGCGCCCGTAAGTTTAGTCCAATCGTTCAGTGAGCCAGTGTATTTACCTGTGGCATGATTTCTTCAAGAATTCTTTTGCAACGCTTCGTCATCCCAAACTCAAGACCTACATCAGCAAGAAGAATTATTCCCGTCCGGTAAGAACCAAATCGGCATTGAAACTCTGCATGCCAGAGAGCCTTGAGTAAGTGTTCCACGGTGATTGCGCTCTGGTCCACTTGCTGATGTAGGAATTAGGATACAGGAATGAATGAAGAGGGAATATAGTACTACGCACTCGCATTTGAATAACCTCATGCAATGGGTCACGAATAATTGATGCTGCTGGGGCGCTCATATCAAAAAAGTACTCTCGAGCATTAAACGACCCCACAGGTTTCCGAGGTTTCAAGAAGTCATTGTACTGTCGATCATGACCACTGGGCGCCGTTAGTAAACTCGTAGCGTATCGAATACGTACTTACCGCCTGCTGGCTCTGAGAACAAATATATGCCAAATCTGTGTAGCCCACCGAACATAGTCACTCGTGCTCAGACCTCGCCATATGTCAGGTTCAAGAAGCATTGCTATGGCGCCCTCGTAGTGCCCTTGCCTAGCATGCTAGAATTCGACAACAAGCCATTATCAGAAATCGCGATGGCGAGCATTCAAAACCTATTACCCTATATGCGCGATTCAAGCTGACGGTGATGGCATTGTTATCATCACCGGCTATTTCAGTGAATGCCAACACGATGTTTTCCTCGATGGAAGCAAGCTTGTCGCAACCTTCATGTTCTTTAACGATGAATTTAACTGTTGTTTATAGGTGAATGGTTACCTGCTGCGTTCCAAACAATCGACTGAACAACATGGTGACTCCATTGCTCCGTCTCCACAGGTGTGTGACCTTGAACATCGATCCAATGATCATACAAGCCTATAGCCTGCGCTATTTTTTCGAATGCAGCACTCAAAGGCTGATTCTGTCAAACGATGCTGAGTGTTCATTTCTTACAATGGATCACACGGGACGTACGCTTGAAACCCTCATAAGCTTCTCCACGTCAAACAGCACTTCGAGCGGATGAAGACTGGGCTGTATATCGTTCAACACAGGGCGTTGACCTGTTCGTGTAGGAGGTAGGCGATGCAACAGACTATCAAGTTGCTAAGCTATGCTTCGCCCCAAAATAACAAATAACATGAAATTTACCTCTGACAGTGCTGTAATGTTTCTTTGTCATTCGCTATGCGAGAGATATCGATTGCTTCTGTTAGAAACTATTAGAAGTAAGTGCAATTGAACACAGCTTTACAACTGGAGCTTCTCACCTTACGAGCCGCTGCAAACTCATGACGAAGGTAATGCATGCGAGAGAGATTGAGCAACGCATGCTGGCGTATGCCTCTACGACATGTTCATCACTGTACTTAAAGGCAAGGTAAAGTACTTACGAGTCAGTTCCATCATGGAAGTGCTGATCAAAAAAACGCCGAAGACTCTCAGAAGCAATATTTGCATCCATAATAGAAAGACCCCTCTCAAATCTGCACATATCGTATGAAACCAATACCTGCATACATCCAGATTGGGATAGCTCACTCGGCATAGGAATCAGGCTTAGCCCACTCATATTCATCAGCATGAGTCTTGAACAGTACGTTGTCTTTGTTTGAATAAGATTCACTTCGCCAATGGTAGAGAACAATCCTCACTGTATGTTATCAAGTCCTTTTCCACAGGATCGTAGCCGACCTTGGAATAGCCAATGAGCCAGCAATGGTAGTCTTGGCGTAGTTTCGTAACGCCAGCAAACGACATTTTGACAAAAGTGACAAAACATCTTCGGCAGAAGTATCCGTACAACGACCGACGATCCTAATGTCAGGCATATGGTATAAACGTCGTGTCATTACCGAGTCCAGTCGGATTCCCTCACCAATTCCGGCTGTTAGTCAAAGTCAGCGATACCAAAAACATTGTCAGAATTTTGGGCACGCAAACCTCATTGTTTGACTTGCTATCAGCAAATAAATAAGATATACCTATGCGAGGATCAGCGTAAATGCAAAGGGTGGGCCGACAGAAATACTTGACAGGACTCACCATGAAAGAAGTTTGTCATATGATCAACTGATACGAAATCCACGTACTGCAAATGCATGAAGATTTAAAAAGCAACTTTAGACGTTATCTCACAATTGGATTCAAGGACTCGAAGAAAGTTCGAGCGCCATCGTTGTCACTGCAAGGTCCTGCACGAAGGGCCGAAATTAAATCGGCATATGTTTTAGGTACTGTTACCTGTTTATGGCATGCTAGTCAGATTGTATAGCGGCCAGGACAATCGGTCTTACCTCCGCAACTTCGTGAAGGAGGACGTTATTGACATGAAGCAGGAACTCCGGCTGGAAGCGCGTTCGAGGATAGTGCTTGAATACAAGCATGATGATCATGAGGAGACTGACTTGATGTGGACGAAGTGTATGTGCCGTTGGTGGTGGTTCCTCCATGCGTCCTCAAGTATAAAATTAGTTCTAAGCCCGTAAGTTGATACATGAACAGAATCCAAGTGAGCTCACAAGAACATTGATCGCGTGACAAAATTGCTATTTCGAGCCATAACCATTACTTACGTTACTAAGTAAGTTAAGTTACTGGTGGGTTCAGCTAACTTCGGAACTTTGAAGTTCGTTTGGCCATTACTCTAGAATTTGCCCTTTTCTTTTTTGTTCACGCGCGAATGGCAGGTCAAAAGCGACCGCATCGTGACAACCAGGTATTCCGTCATTTAAGGCTCTCCCTGACATTCTGACATCTCGTTTCTATAGGGCTCCTCAAAAAAACGGAAGCTCACTTCACGGACGCCAACAAAGGATGAAGCTGCCTCTAAAATAGCGAAGAATTTGGCATCACGGCCCAAAGGCAAAGAGCGAACTTTTGCACGAACGTCGATACCTATACCAGAGCAAGATATCGATAACGAGCGTTTGTCGGATCAAGATTTGGACTTTATTGAGGAGTATGGCACGGCTGTCACGTTCTTGGATAAGTTAGATGCAAAGGCAATCTCTAGGTGAGTCCATGGCCACCTCTGCACAGAGCTGTGAGTAAATGTATGAGATAGGAGCAAAGCAGAGCAAGACCGCCTTCACCGTTTGGCCAAGCCCACTCGCAAAACTGTAGTTGACAACGACTTGCTTTCCATCGACCCTCATACAGATGATGGATCCGCATGGAGCTCCGATATTTCCGAGGGCTCTTCAGGAGTAGACAGTGACGCGGGATCTGCACATCAATGCTCCCGACCTGCACGAATAGGCTCTGATTCCGGTATGGAGATGTCTTATGAAACCTTGCCGCGTAAATCCCTTCGAGCCAGTCCAGAAGGGGATCGAACTCTCAATCGCCTACCAATCAAGCTTTCAAATGGACGCATAGTGCAGATTGGCAGCAGGGTAGTGGACAGACCTTGGGATACTGAAGATAGCGAGGACTTGGGTGAAATCCCACGAGTGCCGCAGGAGATTGTTGAAGACGTGGCCACTGGCGCTCGATTTGGTCGACCAGCAGTCATTGATGTCGTGGGCAACAAGTCGAAAAAGCTCAAACTCCAGGCGGCCAAAGAACAAATCGCTAGTATTTGTCAAGAAATCATAGCTGATCCTGAGAATAGTGTACGCATCCAGCTACCTCGTCATTCACCTCGAGCTCACCCGTCCTCAGTTGGGCCTACTACGACGTCTGCATAGTTTCTCGTTATCTCGTATATCTACGCCGACACACCCTGAACCCGTTATTAATGACCCTCTCATCCGAAGACTTGCTATCCTGTCGCAGCTAGCTGTATTCAAGGATATCATACCCGGATACCGGATACGTGCCTTAACGGACAAAGAGAAAGATGAGAAAGTTAGTCAGCTGGTAGCACGTACGCGTGAATGGGAACAAGGCCTAGTGGGCGTGTACCAAGTCTATTTGAAATCTTTAGACGCAGAAATCAGAGGTATATCCTACCTCTCCTATGTGCTCTTAGGAGTTCCTCTAATGTATCGGCCAGCCAGATCGGATTTGGGCGAAGTAGCCCTGCATTGTATGTGTACGCTGTTGGCAGAGGCTACGCATTTCAATTTCCGCACTAATTTGATGACTGCGATTATCGCTCGGTTGAGCAGGAAACGATGGGACGAAGTACGAACTTGTCCAAATACATACTGGCATTGGCTAATCATCTGTTGTGACAGATATCAGGTCTTTGCTTGAGCACAGTCATATCTGTCTTTCGCGGAGACGAGACTGGCTTACCTTCACTCGAAATTGTGCGCATGTTGAACCGCATGATCAAAGAACGTCACTTTGAAGTGCATCCGGAAGTCCTATCCTGTCTTCGTCACCTACGTCTTAAATCTGAATTGGGAGTCCGTGCCTCAGACTCCAAGGTGGAGAAAGAACGCACCAACGCTGGGAAGCATTCGACGCCCAAAAGAAAGAAAAACGCTGCAGATAAAACCCATCTAAGCAAGAAAGCCAAAAAGGCGCGTAAGGAAAGGAAGGAGATAGAAAAAGAGATGAAAGAGGCCGAGGCCGAGATTGACAAAGAGGAACGCTCGTCCAATGTAAGTGTCTTGGGTCTCTTCATTACCAGCCAACTGTTGACCAAATCGCACGCTCAGCAAACTGAGACGTTGAAATTACTATTTGTGCTATACTTTCGAATACTCAAGAGCCCAAAGCCAAGTCCCCTTCTGCCGGCTGCTTTGCAAGGTATCACAAAATTCGCTCATCATGTCAGCATCGACTTCTTCAAGGACTTAATGCAAGTCTTGAAAGAGCTCACAGCTCGTGAAGATCACGACTTGGAAGGCTATACCGCCATGGCTCAAGGTGACCGGGTCTCTGATGATCTTCAGCTCCGTTTATTGTGTATCGTCACGGCATTCGAACTACTCACTGGCCAAGGTCAGTACAGTCGTGCTTCAGTATCCACACAAGGCTTCTGAATACTCATTAATAGGGGAAGCGCTCAATATCGACCTCGGGGATTTCATGAATCAGCTCTATGCAATCATCATGCCACTGGGACTATTGTCAAAAGTCGACGGATTGCTTGCTGCTTCAACCAAGAGGAGCTACGCTTATGGTAACCAACAATCAGCTATTGACCTTCTCTTTCGCGCCCTTTCCCTTGCTTTTTCATCCCGTGCCTCGAACAGCTGGTCCCCTTCCTGGCGCTCTGCGGCTTTTGCGAAACGGCTCCTCATAGCCTCACTTCATTGGCCAGCTCCGACAGCTGTTCGTGCAATTGAGTTTGTGAAGACCCTTATAGCCAAAGATCAGAAATTAGAAACCTTATTGTCAACTGACGATCGCAGTGTCGACGGAGTGTATCGGCCGGATCTCGAGGACCCTCAACTCTGCAATCCGTTCGCTTCTTACTTCTATGAATTGCGATTGCTGCAGAGCCATGTTGATAGAAAAGTCAGGGACGCCGCTGCGAGGCTGTCCAGCATCTCAAACTCGTAGTCATCTATTGTAACGTGAAGAGTTGTGATTCCATACAATGGCTACATCAATAAAAGTACCCTATGGTAATTACAAGCGAATCCGAATTATGTCTACTAAAGTTACAAAGTCCCAAATACATAGAAATCAAGGGGCAAAGCGAATCGTACACGGCAAATGAGCTCGAGGTCCAAGTTATCCATCTCGACACGTAGCAGTACCAAATTGTGCATATGGGCTATCATTTTGGAGCGGGCGAAATTCGAGCCTACTGACGTGGAGAACGGGTATAGCTGACATGAACTGATGACAGGGAAAAGGGAAGATTAGATGAGGTAATATCTAGACCTTGCGTCTGAGGATGCTGTAGATGATGAGGAGCTACTGCTGCTCGCGGAAGGATGAGATGCGAGGGGTCCAGGAAATCCAGGACTACCAATATTGCGCGATACGTCTACTCTTGCGCCAGGCGCGCGCCTCACGTGACAGGAGGACGAAGAATATGCGTTGTCGCGGTACATCGGTTGACTGGAGAATGGTGTTTGCGGTCGGACATCGAGTTTCGAGCCAGTAAACTCTGCCGATGGCAGGCCACTCCTTGTCCTGTCTAAATCGTACGTGATACAGACAACCTCCTCGCTGTCCATGAGAATATGCTGCACGATACGCGTGTGTTTGGCTGGCGACACGTGGTATAGGTGAGACTCCCGCATGACGAATCACTGACAGCACTGAACTCACCTGGACTTCGCCACTTACATCTTGAAAGCCAGGACTCTGGCAGCAAGGACGTCACTGTTTGACCAGCGACAGTGGATTCTGGACAAGCAAGTTCGAACGTGCCCACTTCTTCCGAGTCGCATACATCTGCTGCAAATACACGAGTGATGCATTGCGCTGATGTTACCCAGGGAGTGATGAAGGAGACAGACCCTTGGAATCCATGCAGCGAAGGAGGACTTGACAAATCATCGAGGGGCGAAAGTGACAACTTGATGCGGAGAGAAAGACGAGGAGCCATGTCAGCTTGCAGGTGTGGGGTGGATACAATACGTTCAGTGTCGACGAAGAGGGGACGCATCCCTTCAGCCCATATGGTTAAAGAGGAGAGAGGACTTCGAGAGGCATTTGCGGGCGAGCTGATAGATGAGAGGCCAGGGGGCTCATGAAGGAGGAATGTTGAACTGCCAGGTGCGTATTCATCCTTTACAGCACGTCCACCAGGATTTAGTCCATTGGACCACAGGGAAAGTGGTGCCAGATACGAATGCGTGGTTTGTTCAGAGGATTCAAAGAGACCAGGGCCGGGTGATTGACCGAAGCCTATGTCGTTGCTATAACCCGACGAAGAGGATGTGGTCGGCGACAACGAGAGATACATGTCGCGGGTTTCCTCTTTGATCGGTACCTCTGAAGAAACAGAATCTGGACTGTGGTGTTGCAAGTTCGCAGATGCCAGTAAACCATCTTCTTGAAACAGCTCCTCTCCTCCTGCGACTAGTTGGTACTCTGGAAAAGCATAAGATCGATGATGACTGAACGACAGAAATCCCAAATAACCGACCTGGCTCTCCCTTCCACATATTTCTCAGGACCTGAATGTGACTTGCCACCTGTTTCTTTGACCGTTCGACTCCAGTGTTTTGTAGGTAATCGACAAGAAATTGGTTCCTCCATCTGCTGCGACCCCGCGAATACGTTGCCCATGGCGAATCCCAGTACTGTCGTAGTCCTGACGAGTCCGACACGTAAAGATAACGGAATTAATTAAGTTGGGGATGAGCGTCACCTTCCACAAAGATTCTCTCGACGTCCTCAGGCCAGACCTCACTGGTACCATCCTTGAGCATTTTCCTGTGCTTCCTTTGGGGAGTGAGGGACTTGGAGTCAGGAGAAGAAGCCAGTACCGAGCCCACAGAGGTGGACCGGGCAGGCGAGGAAGACATTGTCATGTGTGTGGATATCAAACGCGACAAGTGCGGAACAGGTCGCAAGGCAGTGAAGCGGGAGGAGACGACAGAAGAAGACGAGAGGTGACGGCAGGGACAGGGATTTATATATATGTGGAATGGCGAGATGTTGGGGGAGGCCTAGTCACGAAAGGATATTTGTGCACAGAAGGGACAAGAGTAGAGCCGAAGGTTCGAGCGAGATCCGATAATAGCAGGGACGGCCCGCGGACTTGGAGATGGTTGTTTGTGAGATCGGGCGGTTCTGAAAAGAAGCCAACAATGGTGGATATGTTAGGGTACAAGACTAAGACGGAAGGAGGATTCCTAGGCCGGGACTTGCAGATGGCCGGAGACGCCCAGGGAGGTGAAAGACCAGAAGTCCACCTTGCGTACCCTCTCTGCGCACCATGTGCGAGGGTGAAGGTTGTCGTTCATCTCCGGACGTCGATGAGAGAACACGAGATCGAGAACAGCCCAGAGGTCCCCTTCATAAGCCACTGCTGATGGCATGTATGCCGGAGAATTGTGAATCGATGATGCCCTTTCAGCTTACCATATGAGGAAGTGAAGCAAGACACCGTGTTAAGACACACAACAAAGATCCAAGAAGAAGGGACAATGGCACTCGGAATGTGCTTCCGCGGCCGAGTACATGGACCATTGGTACCATATACTGCCACCGAGAAGTCTGGCGTCGGACTTGCCTCGTCTGGCTGGCTTGATCTTGAACACCGAACGAGCTAGTGGGTTATTACGCGTACCGCCCGATGGACCCAACTACGCGCGCTGCGCGCGAGACCAAAGTCCGGGCAGCAGAAGTCACAGATCCATCAGAGGCGAGGTCGTTCCAAATAGGCAGGTCCCGCCCCACCGCTCGGGCAGCATCCAATGAGCAGCCGAGGCAAAAACTCTGACATCCCGAGTCTAGGCATTGGTCCAGCGCCTGTTATTTCAAACGCCCATAGGCTTCGGGCGGAGCTTCAATTCTGCCCATTTGTCTCGTTCCGAAACCGTGACACCGCCTTGCCGACACCGCTTGGGAGGAATGAGCGCAACAGAAAATCTGACGCAGAAATGGCTTCGCCAGAACATTCAGTCTTACCGTCAGAAGGACAGGCTCTTTTCCGACGTCGATTCCCTTCTATCGCACTTTCCAACCATTCGTCCAAAAACTGACATATATAGTTTAGTAACGTACTCTCCGTCGTTTCTCATTCTAACCCATTCATTTCAATCCCACACCTCTAGCCTATGATGATGGAAGGACCCAGCTCCTTCTATGCTTGCACGGCCTCCTGCCTATAACTTATCGCCAGTCATCCTATCACATTCCTATTGCGATCTGGCTCACCAAAGATCATCCACGCGAGCCGCCCATTGCGTATGTCGTTCCAACTTCCGATATGCTTGTCAAAAAAGGAAAGTATATGGATGTAAGCGGAAGATGTACCATCGAGTATGTTCAGCACTGGGAGAGGAAGAGCGAGGTGTGTTCGAGAACAATGCACTATTGCTGTGATCTTATGATATCCCGTAGGGTTGTAGTCTCACGGCGTTTGTAGAAGCCATGCAAGCTCACTTCTCCCTTGATCCACCTGTGTATTCTAAGCCGAAGCAACCTCAATCTGCTGAAGGTCACCTTTCACACGCCCTCACTATTGACTATGCAGCCCGGCCTCCGCCCCCTATCCCATTGAGCTCTAGCCCTCAGCCGGCAGCTCCCCATAGGTCTCCTTTAAGCAGTGACGATCGACCTGTATTACCTCCAAAGCCGACTTCGTACATTGGAAGCAGTATTGTGAAAACGGTTGCAAACGGCCCTGCGTATTCACCCGAGTGGCATCAAAGTGTAAGTGCTAGTGTGACTTGCTTGTGCCATCTGATTATCGAATCTGGATTTGTAGTCTACACCTGTTTCGCCTCCTTTGTCTCACCCGCCATTGCCTCACTCTCGGACCGACGTGCCGCCATCATCCTTGTATGCGCACTCGGCGCAACACAACAATAAGGGAGAGCCGACGATAGATAAATCCCTTCATACTTCCCCATGGCATGTGCCGCAGGCTGTCACGTCAAGTGGTGTTACGAGCACGGCTTACGGAAGACGGCAGCCTCCCCCTGGTTCTTCCGTCACTGCTCCGCAGACACCTCCACATGAAGCGGCACCGGCCGGATATGCTCGGTTCTCCCCCCCAGTTCCACAATCGCCAATCCAACCTGCCTTATCTGGACATCAAACGCTCGCACAGCCTTGGCGGCACTTACCCGACTCAGTTCCGGAGCCACGTTCTGTGTTGCCAAACCTTCTTGACGAAGAGTCCATCTCACCATCCAATGGGCGTGGGTCTGAGCAGGAGCCGCCCCCACGTCCACCCAACCCGGAGCTTGTGAATCTCCACGCTCAGGTGCACGCGAAGATTGCTTCTGAATTTGCATCATTATCTCAAGCTATGGCAATAGACTCTGATCGGCTTCGGGCGCATCAGAGTGATCTCTTGGCTGGTGAACCTGCTATCCGCGACGAGATGGCTCGTTTAGAAGCAGTCCGTGGAGTCTGTCTGAGTGTGGCTGGTAGACTCCGAGAAACAGTGGATCGTACTAAACGAAACGTTGTAGAGCTGAAACGGAAGGGTGATCCTCCGGTGGACGAGCTTGTATGCTCAATGTCGATCGCACATAATCAGTGCGTTTGCACGCGGCTCCCCTTTATGCTGTTCTCACCTATTGGTTTCAGGTTGATCGACTTGATCGCGGAAGACAACGCTATAGAAGATACGATCTACCATTTGCACCGGGCATTGAACGCGCGTCGAATTGAGCTTGATCGTTTTCTGCGGGTAATCCGGTTCATTCTTAGAACGTCACTGTGGACTCACTTACTCGAGTAGACGACGCGTGTGCTGGCTGAAGAGCAATTCGTGAAGCGCGCATTGATTGAGAAGATCCAGAATGGAATGCCACTTCGCGCGGCGTCGGGATCTGGGTGGTCCTAGCAACCGGTCACGTCAACATTTGAGGTTTATGTTATGTGTCATCGGGTATGATTGCCCCCTATGTACTCTTCACCTTGTGACAGCCCTAAAGTACAGCAGAATCCTCTGAGCAAATGATTGTTGCTGGTGCCTTACAGTACGGCCCGATCGCCAGCGAAGGCAGATCATCACTTACCAAGCCGTCGATGTTCTGGGCTACCAATAGCACCGCGCCAATCACATCAATGTTCCCAAGGCGTCATGGGCTCTAAAGAGAACCCCAGCAAGCACAAGCGGCGCATTCCATCATAGCCTAGTCTTGTGCTAACACGCACTAGATCTAGTCTATCTCAGATCCCAGCCAGTTTCGGTAGCCTAGACTTCAGGTTGCAGGCCGACGACTTCGCGCCCTGGAGCTGTCCATCGAACAACAAACTATCCCCATTTTACGACAGATACAGAAGCGAGCGCATGCATACAATATGTGAGTACATCGAAGTCGACAATTAAATCAGGAACGTTGTACTGCAACGTCGTCACACAATCAAGAGTCAGGGGAGAATAGAAAAAGGGTTCAAAGTCGTGAGCTCAGATTTCCACGAACTCAAATCAAGAAAACAACACAGAAAGCACGAAACTGAGCGATCTCCGCACATACAGCATAGAAATGTCCCAACACACGTCTATATCACGCCACCACCCTGCCTTCGACACCCTCGAATTGCACCCTTCTTCCCGTACTTCCTATCCACCGCCACACCCTAAGTTCATCTCCACCCTGCACCTCCTCGAGATTCGCACGCACGTTAGCGTTGCTCTCGACTACGCGTTCTACTTGATCCCACAGCCGCCGGCGCCGTGTTACGGAATGCTCGTCCTGCAGGATCAGGTCGCGCAACTGCAAGGACGACAGATACGGCTGCGGAGCAACGATGGGATCTGTGTGATGCTGTAATTCTTGATTCCGCAGCAAATCGAGTGCGGTTTGAACAAGCTCAGTGACACGCTTGTCTTCAATTTGCTTCTGAGCACGTCGAGCACGCATGACGAAAGAGCTAACAATCAAAAGAATGACGGCTGCAATATACTTAGCGCATAAGAAGCAGATTAAAGGGTTCCAGACTCACTGAAGACTCGCCCTTTCCATTGGTTCCAGATTTCCCTGGATTTGACCGTGAAAGCACATTGCCAATCCAAATTAGCGGTTTTGTGTGCGATAAACCTTCGGCCCCTGAAAAGTAACTTCAGCATACTCACGACAACTATCAAATTTAACTTACTTAGAGTCGATCTCAGTTAGCACACCGCCCCATTGCACCAGTTGTTGTATAGCCTCGTCGAATGTGTCCTCAAAAGTATCAAGAAGCTGTGGCTGGAGCAAATGGAAAATGTTAAGTAGCTATGATAGTGAAGTTTGCGCAGAGCTCACAGCAGTCTTCTGCTTCATCGACTCCTTCATCGCGCCAATTTCTAGGCCCCATCTCATCGCTTCTCCGCCCTCCGACCCCTGAACAAGAGGAACTTCACCAGCACAGACTCTCTGCCCGCGTTCTTGACCCAACACCGCTTCAATAGCCTTTCCTAGCACACCAATGTGCCTCTTCCGCCGTGGGTCCTCAATACACCTCGGTGGCAATGCAACAGGGCTTAAACCAGGCATACCATCGAGCAAATTGGACACAATGGTAAGGGTGCTCTGCACGAAAGGAGACGGTGAGACATGGGGAGAAGTCAAAGAGTTCGCCATGGGGAATGACAGGAAAGATAAGGCTGGATGGGGGCGTATGATGTAACCGTTATCACATATCACGCTGTTCTGAGTACATGTCCCGTGCTCTGGACAAGGCGCACAATTATCGGGAAAGAAAGGCAACAGGGGTAATGCAGGACATGGAGTCTGGTTTTGCTCTGCCGCACTGCCTTGATCCTGGTTGTGAAATGCGACGGAAGGTAGATATAGATAAGTCCTATTTTCCCGGTTACACGCCTCGATTGCAGCGATCTCGGTGCGGAATCGTTCAAGCGCATCATTGGTGTCTTTGCCAGCATCGCAAAATCCGATCAAGGCTGACTGCTGCTTGAATGGAAGGATATGGGTGAAGAAGACCAAGATTACCATAGACACAAGAAATCGCATGAGGGTACCCGAGATGGACCTAGGTTGCTCTGACGTTCGAACTGAAGTGCCACTATCTGCAATGCGACGTGAGACAGCATGCGATTGCTTTGCTTCCACCGATTCCTCTTCCTCGTCTTCCTGTTCTGCATCATCGTTAAGAACTTTGATTATCTCCATTACCGACTCATCCGCGTCACAGACTTCCTCAGACCGAACATGATCTGTGTTCATGGTATGAGTGCCCGTATGTTCTGCAGGAAGCCTAGGTGCCGCGTGTGCCATAATAGTATTTTCCCGGACGACATCAGGCGGCAAGCGAGGCTCGAACTTCGATCTACGCAATGGGGACTGAGGCAATGTATCGTCGTCAGGATTCCGTGTGGGAGAAGACGGAGGAAGGTATTGGGGAGGTGCAGATGTCGCCTTTCGAGAAGACCGGCGAACAGTAGCCGTAGACTTCGATGCTGTGGGCTTCCGGATACGCGGCTTGACGGGTGAAGGCCGAGCAGGGGAAGAAGATTCCGCTCCCGATTGGAATATGTTGTTGTCCTCCCATCCACTATCTTCCGCATACTGGGAAACTGTAAGCCGAGAACTGTGACACGAAACCAAAAACATACAGTTTGTGAGACTCGCCGGGCCCTAGAGCCTGCATCCTCAGACTGTGACATGATATCATGAGGTAGCAAAATGGACACTGCGAACATACTTACAGTCTTCTTCCCCCTGCCAATTTTTCGAGGGACCACTTCCTCTTCAGGCTCACTTTCCTCCATTAAAATGGGTTGAAGGGTCTTGCTAGTGCGAGTTGAAGGGGCTCCTAGAATAGGCTGAGCAGAAGACCGACGCCGTTTGGACTAAGGGGAGTGACTATCAGGACTATCACCGACGCTTGGCAAGACGTAACATAGGCAAAGGCTCACGGGATCTTGTTGCACTGAAGGTTCTTCGAGGTCATGAGAGGATGCTCGTGAACTTCGACGGGATGAACGTCGCAATGGCTTCAGAGGACCAATTGGTATGGTGCAATACCTTCTAACATGTAAACACTTGCCTTCTGGTCTTGGCTGAGAGACTTTCCGGTCACGCCATCTTTGATACCATCATCGCTCGCCATGCTGTTATCTCTTTTGAGCCTCTCCTTCTTGAATTTTCCACTTTTTGGCTTGATCTCATCCTGGAATAATTGGACCAGCTTTGGCTTGGTATACGGTGTGGGATACTGGACATTGTGAAAGCCAAAAACTCCAAGCAGCTGGGATACGGTGAGTGAGGAAGGATCAAAGTCTGACTCTAGATATTCGCCGAGGGCGATGACCTGCGCGGCAGACATTGAACGCGACATGGTCGTAACCGAGTGAACCAGGGGTCGCGTGAAAGTTGGGAGTCGTGTTCCTCTAAACCGTCACGTCACATCGTCACGCAGTTAGTCACGTGCCATCCTTGTTACGACTCGGACCACGTCGCATATTCCAGGCTTCAGCAGTAACTCACCGAACTTGAATGCCAGCCAATCAACGCGCACGCGCAAACGTCTAAGCTATGGATTACCACCAGCCGTTGACCAAGGTAAGTCATGCTAATGGTACTAAACACCTTCACCACCGCACGAGCAAAATTTCTCTCCTAGCTATCATACTTCGGTCGCCATAGGGCAGACGACCCATACCATTGACCCTTGACCTACTAGCAATGAGCGGGTTGCCTGCAAGAATACAGAAGGAATTGTACTGACAAGGAAGTTGAAGTATGCATAAGGAAAAATATCCTGAAGCATGAGGATGTTGAGCTATCCTACACGCACGCAATGATAGAGCGTCATTACCTTCTTCAAGTGATAGAATGCGCTAATACCTTTCGTGTCAATGACATTCGGCAGCCTCCATAACATACGGGACTCACCGACGTGGCTGTGCTTGATCACCCATATATTTGGCGAACGTTTCTGATGGTTCCAGGCCGTACTTGAACTCGGCAAGCATCAACTTTCCGTACCCAGTGAGCAACTGATAAAATCGTGAGTGTACCCCTCCCACCAATTGGGATTACATACGGGACAACTGGTATAACCATCATATATCGCTGAGCCCACTTTCCCGCTGTTGATGAATCTGAAAAGATTTTCCACTAACACTGGTGCCTGCTTCGTTATTGCGGCCACAGTCTTGCTCGTCGGCAACGATGATGCATCACCGATTGAAAACACATTCGAAAACTCGGGTTTCACATGCTGAAGCGTTCCTTTATCTACCTCGACCCACCCTGCAGCATCAGCAATGGGTGTACCTTGCAGCACCTTCAGCGGACCCATGGGCGGAGTAACATGCAGAGTGGTAAAGTCCTCCGTAACTTTGGAGTTGTCTGCAAGGTTGACAAAAGTTGCTTTTCGGTTTGAAGCATCGACGGAAACGAGATTGTGCTGAAACTTAGCCCCAACCCCACGATCAAGCCGCATCGTGTTCAATGCATCCGAGTACTTCTTGACACTGAACATCGTCGGCATTCCGGTCATGAAATCTACTTGAATGTTCTCGCCTCTACCTGTTTTCCGAAACCTATCCCAGGCCATCCACATGATCTTTTGAGGAGCTGGAAGTTAAATGGATTGTTGGACACTGTTTCGGGAATTAGAACTGTTGTACTCGCCTCCGGCGCATTTGACTACTCCCGCAGGCTGCGTAAAGATCGCCTTTCCGGAACGAAGTCCTTCAATGTCCTTCCATACCCTATCACAGGAGTCATAGGAATAGATGGTTGATACACTGGATGAGGGGTCATCCAGTGCGCTTGGAAGCCCTTCAATCTGATCAAAATTTACTTGGAGGCCGGTCGCTATCACCAGCGTTTCATATGACAATGTGCGCCCCGCAGACGTAGTGATCGAGTTTCCAGAAGGGTTGAAAGATTGCACGTTCTCCACAATGTGATCAATATGCTGCGGGATGAGGTGGGCTAAAGGACGACGGAGCTTGGACTTCAGCTTAAGACCCGAACCAACTAGTGTCCTAAAGGATGGTTAGGAGTTTGAGCAGAAGATGAAGCAGTTAACTCACCAACCGGGCTTGGGGTGGAGTCAATGAATGTATGAACTAGGTGAACTTTCTCTAATTAAGTTCTCACCTGATAATGGTGGTACTCTGCTGCATCTACAATAACGATGTCCCCTCCTTTCAAAGACATTCCCGCACGTTCGAATTTGTCATACAGCTGATTTGCAACACTCAGACCACCAGCGCCTGTATTAATTTTCAAAGAAAAAAACCACATCAAATAATCAATTGATAAAGGCATCGGCCAAACTGACCTCCGCCGACCACCACCACTTTGTATCTGTTTTTCGTTACGGCACTTAGAGACCGGACTTTCAAAATTGGGGAAAGAGACTTGGATGTTCGTGCGACAAGCATATTCTCTGGGTGGTTTGCTGGTGGTATAGGAGCCTAGCGTATGAAAGAAAAAAAAAAGCTGTTCAGAAGATGATTCGTTTGGTTTTATCAGTCGGTGTACTATTGTAAAGGAAGTTAGTGAGCGTCATCAGTGCTCATGATGGCGACATCCCCTGCGACCCTCGAGGCTTTACAGCCCTTTGCATGTTAGTTTGAACACACATCTTTTCATTTGTTTGTCATGCCAAATAAAGTGACCAAATGTCACGTTCCATTACTCAGTCGACTCTGTTGTCCCGCAGCTTGCGGCAGTGGGTGTGTCATTACAGTAATCACAGCACATCAATTTATGACATTTGGTACTCTATTTGGCATGACAAACAATGAAAAAAAAAGTGTGTTCAAACTAACATGCAAAGGGCCGTAATATTATTAGACCATTCGTTGCTATCTCATCTTACTGGAAACTGAAAATGCCATAGCATATTATTCCAAGAAATTCTCAGCGGAAAAATGTTGTGCTCATGCATATGGTGATGGAATTCAACACTTGTACTGTGGCAACAGGCGTCGTGATCCGTATTGACGCCCCTACCGATTAGTATTGAGGCTAAAGTGATTTCCTTCTCTTTCTTTTCTCTCTCTCCTCCTCTCTGCAGCTGGTCTGCTGTTTATAGTTTTATCATTATCGGACTGTATATCGTTCAACCTCTGTCCTGGCTTCTATGAGTACTAGCACTGTCCACCCTGGCCTACCTCGTAATGTGGGAGGCTTGCCTTCACGCCCCCGCTCACGTTCTGTTGGGCGTGTCAGAGCCGCGACTCCTGACACCAGCACAAGCAATTCACCTCTACCTCCACTCCCGGCATATGCACATAGTTCGCGAGCGCAGAATCACGACATAGGAGAAGCACGCCATGTAGCTACGACTGACGTGACATACAGAGGTCGCTCAAATTCGTCACAAGCAAGTTTGCCTGGCTCAGAAGTTTCAATGGGCTCGTCATTTTTGGACAGAGTCAAGGTTCGCTCTGATATTGTATCGTCACGTATGAGTATGGAGGAGCAGACCTCGGTCAGGAGGGATCAGGAGAGGTGGGTTAGGGACCCCCCTACTAATGCGCACAGTATGTCTTCCTTCGAGATCGTCTCCTAAGATCGCAACTACAATTTTTTTCAATCTTGCTCACAATCAGGTGATCAGCCCAACGTCATTCCTGCTGGCCATGGATCTTCTCTATGGAGTCGCGTGGTAGATGCTGCAAGCACACTGACCATCAGTGTAGGCGAGGCCTGGGCTGCCAATGTTACCGTCCACTCTGGAGAAGGTGAATATCCATTCTTGGATTATGTCGCAAAGGGATTCAGTGGTGATTCTGGAACAGAGACACCCCTTGGAGATGAGTCTCGCCTGACTCGTGCTATGAAAGCATACTACCTCGCGAAAGCCAGAGACCCTTCCGATTTGCCGACCTGGCTATTTCACATTCACGACCTCCGTGCTGCTGGCTATCATATCAGCAACGATGAAGGTCGTCTCCAGGATGACCGCCCTCCTGCTCAACAGAATCGAGGGGTACGAGATGTTTACGATGTAGCAGAGGCTCCGACTACAAGACCCATCTCTGATAGGCCTCATTTACAAGTTCGCGATGTCCGAGATGACGGTTTTGCTGGATCCTCAAAAGCAAATGACCGACTCAAAGCAATTCGAGATGCGAAACGGAATGCTGCACAGAGGAACATTACACACGATGCGTATGGCGGGGATGGTCCAGGTACAGAACGAAGGAACCGAGGATTCGAACGCGGCCGCCGGCCGGACGTCGTACAGGCGAGCCATCTGTCACCTAGGAAAGGCTTACCAACCAGACCTGGACACCCAACGATCTAAGCCTGCATCAGCAGGGGTTGAGGCCGATTACATTTGTGCATCAAACTATAAGTTTCTTCTCATGGATGGGTCTATTTTCCACAGGATTGACGGGGCGCTTGTCATATCAGCACGGATGATATAGTTTGTACTGTCTTAGTTTTGGTTTCCAACCGTAGCAATGTTAAATGATGGCCGTCTGAAGGTCACCATGGCAGATGATAATGGTTGGATCAGTAGATGTGGAGGTAGCCTTGGAAATGGGATATAAGCGCAGGGACTTCAGTGCTAAGCATGAACGATGATGAAGGATCAAGTACGTAACAGAGTAAACGCGATGGTTGCTGTCGCTGATTGCTGTTGCCACGGAACAGTATCTTCCGTTTCAGGGTCCGACGATCATTTCCCATATATCCTTCCATTAACCCTTCGTTCCTTCTCGTCCTTCGTTCCTTCTCGCCCTTCGTTTCTTTCTTCGTTCTTCCTCTATCTTAGTCGAGTTGATTCTCGACTATTTACTTTCGTTTTCTCGAGGTAAGCTTTCATTTCTCTATTACTTTGCCTTTCTACTCATGTTCCGAATAGATCGCCTCTTTGATAGAGTCCCTTCGCGATACCCTCTGGGAGGAAAAGAACTCACCTTTGTTCAAGTTTTACCATCACACCTCAACGGTTGTTTCTCCTCTGAACGTATTCCAATCCTCATTCTACGATGGTCATGTTCGCTTCTGTCCTCGGTGCTGCGGCACTATATGCTGGTATTGCGTCTGCTCGTCCCATGCCTGATAGTGCTATCGGAAATGAGGTCGCAGTTTCTGCACCCAACGGTGTGGTCATGTCCGATCTCCCTACGTACGTCCTTTTCTTCTTTCGATGCAATCAAGCCTCACATCTCATTGAACCAGGTCGAGCATCGCGTCTCCTCCTGCTGCTACCCCCGATAGTTCCTGGATGATGTCGGCCGGAAGCAGCTATGGTAGCTACAGCCAGAACTCAAACGCTCAGTCGTCTGGCTGGAATTCCTGGGCGGCTGCGCCAACTAGCTCCCCATCATATTCGACCCCATCATATGGGTCGGGTAGTTCAAGTTGGGGTGGCCAGCAATACAATAATTGTGTCCAGCGTGGGTTAAGAAGTCGTTTTTTTTTTACCGTAATAGTCTGATACTGTCTTTAGAATGCGTTGTGACATACGGTGCACCCACTGCCGCGGTGATGGCCGTTCCGACAGCAACAGCTTCGGCCGGAAGTCAAGGGAGTGGCGCTACCCATACGGTATGGGTTGCTCCTACCCAAGGCGTTCTTCGTTACATTCCTTTTTCGACCAACGCGTCTGTCGGTGATACCGTCCAATTCATATGGGGTGGCTCACCGCACACGGTCACCAAGTCCTCCATTTCGAATGTTTGTAACAAAACAACAGACAAGCCGTTTGCGTCTGGTGTACAAAACAAGAGTTTTATCTGTAAGTGGATTTTGTAATGATCTTTCAAGTGCCTGAAGGTTGACGATGTGATACCAGTCAACCAGCTCGTCAACGATACCAATCCCACCTTCTACTACTGTGGCGTTCCAACACACTGTCAGAAGGGCATGTTTGGTATTATGTATGTTGTCAAAAGCCATAACCTTGTATTCCAGCTAATGTCGTATTCTTATAGCAACGCTCCGAATGCAGCTGGAGGGTCGATGTCGGCTGCTGTTATGATGCCCCAGATGATTGCTAATGATTCCTCCATGGCTGCTGCCTGGTCCATGACTCAGTCCATGACCGCGAACAACACTGGCGCTGCCAACTGGGGTGCGAACATTGACATGGGTGGCATGCCATCTTGGACCTACCCATATGTTGCGGGTAACATCTTATACACTCGGGCTTTCTTGGCGGCAAACCCTGAACTGGTGAAGCCTGACAGTACCGTCAGCATGGGCGCCGCTGGTAGCAACCCACTGATGCTTCCTGCGGATATCATCAATATGTCTCAGGGCTCTAACAACGCCGCCGCCGGCGCAGCTGTGTCGCCATCGACTGCCCCTTCTTCCGCGTCGTCCCCGTCCTCATCGCCCTCTCCAACGCATAGTGGCGCAGGCGCATTGACGTCATCACGTGTTATCGTCGCTCTTGTGGCAGTGATTGCTGTGGCCTTTGCACTATAAAACTCTCAGGTCTTGTCCGATATCACTTTCAAGTATGTTTTTATGTTAATCGTACACCTGGAGCCGGGGGACCTTTGCGTAGAATTCAGCCATTCCGTTTAGAATTATTAATCGTTTTGCGTTGGAATTACTTTGGTGAAGTGTTGTGATTATCCCTTTTATTTCTCACTTCTGTATTCACCTTCCCTTTTACTTACGTTAGTAGGGAGAAACGAGCTCCTCAGGTGGTCACTGAATCCAAAGCAGTCATGTTTAACACCGTTTTTGTGCTAGATTGAGTTCTCATTGAGTTATAGCTTAGTGACGAATGGAAGGATAATTACATAGAATTCCAAGCCCAAGTTAGCAGCACCGTACTATGGCCAGACCAATATAATCTCCTACAAGTGTAAGTATAAGACTACCCTCCTAGCTCCAGCAAAAATGTTGGTGCCTGGTTGGCTCTCTTCCTTTCACAATCTGCCTACTACTATGTTGACATTCTGACAAAGTCTTAGAGAGAATGGTTGGTAGAGCATTGAATGGGAATTTTGGTAAGGTGCAATTTTGATCAAAAACAGCTCACCAGATCATAACTTCTCCAGAACAGCAGATAAAGGTTGTTTTAAATGAATATGTACTTAGTCTATATAGTCTAAAAGATCCACTTTGAATCAAGGAGATTGGTAGAGAGATGCCTTGCCAGTGGATGGTGCACAAGAGCGTGACATCTCAATTACCAAGTGACCACACGAGCCTGTTTACAGTCTATTCAGTAAACCTTGTCATGTGAACTTTTTTTTTAGGGGGTCAGTGGCAGTGCTTGGTCCCTAATGCCGAATACGGGCATTTGTATATATTTGTTCTTTGCCACAACCGCGCAAGCCCGCGTCGTATTTGTTATCCATCCTTCATATTTTCAAAGTTGTGCAAGCTGGAGTGGAATCGGGTTTTGGCGTCTCAAGGAGCCGTACAACACTGTATCATGCTGAAATCGCTGGGCAGCTTATTGTTCTGGTCATTGCAGCAGTCTCATAAAGAAACTAGTGTCAAATATTTGGCATAACTCAGGCAAGTGCAATATTTTAATGTTCAGAACTGTATTGTACATCTAAGCTATAAGGTAGGCTGTGTCCACATATGATTTGAATCACATGACTACTTTGTGACATTCAGCAATGAATCTTCATATTGCATTTTTCTTTTGCATCTGGAGCATAATAAAAAAAACAGCTTGCAAGGAATTGTGCATTTTGACGTAGTGAACAAAACTCTGCAAGCAGTTTTTTAAATTAGTGTGATTGACACCATGAATATAACTCAAACAGTCAAACTCCATGCCCTGACCTCCTGTTGGAATTTGGAATTGGGCCAAAATTTCACTGTGAGCTCAATTTTATTGAGCAGTGCTGGGGCTATGCAAAACGGATCTATTGACACTATCCACCTTCTTCAAAAGAAGCTGATCTGCAGCAAAATGTTCTTTCAGCTCTCAAGGCTGTCCCTCTCGACAGCATGGGAAAGTCAGTCCAGTCACTAATTTAGAAGTATAACTTATATCTGACTACTGTACAGGTTCTTTATATGTTCTTTCTGGTTCATGCATGCCTATGAGAAGAGGCTGGATGGAAAACAAGCCATGTGGGCTTCAAAGAAGTATTGGGGACATCAGGTGCCCCCAGACCAGATTTTGGAGGAGTATAACAATGCAAATAATTATTAGATCATACATACATAGCGGACTTAATCTCCAATGCACGAAATCGAGCGGGAGACTGCAGAATGTGTTACAGTGACCATCACAGTGACCATCACATCATATGATCCAATCGTACGTGGATGCGGCCTACCTGAAGATTCGGAAGGCAGAGTCGGATTGTATATATCTCATGAAAAAGTTGTTTTTTTGCAGCTTTAAGTAAGCAATACGCAATAGACCTGCAACTTTCACCCGAATATTTCGTCAATATCATCCTTAGGTTTCTTGTTTCCCCTATTCTTCTCTTTAAGCAGAGGAATATCCACTGCATCAGAAGCCGAAGGCACCTGCTTTCTCTTCACTGAGATGGCCGATAGGTGTGATACGGCCATGAACCGTGCCTGGACTGAAATAATTAAGAGAGCAGCATAAGCCAGAGAACGTGTGGTGGTGAGACGCAGTAGGCCCTTACTTCGGCATGCATGCACGGATGAGTCGAGATCACATTCCTGGTCGGCAAAGGAAGCGAGCCTGGTGTCTTGGCCTAATGGTTCCTTATTGCCAGTATTCTCGGTGTCTGGTCCAAGGTCAAATGATGAGATACGCTGAACGCTTTGACCAAGGTCCTCGTCCATCATGTGTACTAGTGAATGGGTATCAGAGGACGGCGGTAGGGCGACAGAGCTTGCATGGGGCGCGTGGTGTCCTGATCGGTTGGGAATCTTGACCTTTGTAGCTTGCAAGGGCTATTCACGCCGGTCAAGAAGCTGCTCCAGAAGCGGCGATGGTTACTAATAAAGACTAGCCACCTACATAAGTGATTCTCAGCAGATTGTGAGTAGCTTCGGACGCATCTATCGCGCTGGATGCGATATCATTGGAAAGATGATGCAGTCGGGACACAATTGCAATGAATGTCAAAGTCAAATGCAAGAATGCGCCGTTTTGCATGACTATCGTGAAGAAGCTGGAGAACATCAAGGATGGGCCAGGCACGCAACAATCCGAGCGTGGTTACTGACTGGTATATTTCAAGAAAGCGTTTTGATGTCTGGAAGGGTTCATGTCATCGAGTAAGAGCATAAATGATATGCCTCACCTTCTTCAGCAATGCTGAACAAGAAAGCAATTGCTTCAAAATACGCACGATGTATGATGCATTGGGATAAGAAGTCCATGCACCTTTGAGCAGCTTTGGACTAGAAAATCGTGCTCGGCATACGTCGGACACATGTTATGGCAGCCTACTCACTTTGAAAATACCTGCTCTCCAAAGAAAGCAGTACGTAGTGATTCTAATGCCAATGGTATCCCTGTCTCCTGGAGACGGTGCCCATATCTACGCATCTCTGACACACGATGCCAATACAAGGCCGAGGCGTGCTGATTTTTGCCTTTGTAGTACAGCCTCTCAAGGACGGCCATTTCGTTGGCGTGCTGAGAGAACGTGCTCCGAAGTCGGCGGATGTGAATCTTGAGTGTCTTGAGGAAAACATTGATGTTGTCGCGGACAGCGGGGTCAAGAGATGACCTTGGAGAAAATGATAGTGAGGGGGGAAGACGAGAGCGCGGGCTCATGATGATGGTGGCGGTGGAGTGTCTGCAGACAATATGAACGCGTGCGGGACTAATGGGTTAGACTGGTGCTGACGACGCGACGTGCTCTCTGCGTGACCCCTTCGTGCCGCTCGCCTCACTCCCATCGTTCTCTGTCTCTTGCTATTGGCCGTTTCGCCTTTCATTTCCTTGTATCGCCCTAGCTGACATATATCATGAGCGCTCAGGGCCAAGATGCCAAGTTCTTTCAGCGGGGCAAAATACAGGTACTGTCATCCGCATGCAGTCTTTATATATACGGTCCGACATCAGACACAGGAACTCCGTGCAGAATTGCAAGCTGCAGAGACTAAAGATAAGAAGTTTGTTAAGAGAAAGACCGTTCTGAAGAAGATCGTGGCCAACATCACGATGGGCAATGACAGTCTGTATTGTTCCTCTTCTGTGTGCCTTACCTATCCTCACCGCAGTCTGCTAAGTGTCTCCTCTGTTCACCGACGTTGTACAATGTCTGGGGACGCCATTACTTGAGATCAAAAAGAGTGTGTTGCTTTTGGCTGTTCTAATTTTATGCTCACGTCCGTACTAGTGGTCTACTTGTTCCTCATCTACTATGGCCGCTCCAAGGGCGAACAAATACATATTGTCATCCCCAGTTTCCTACAGGTACGGCACCTTTAACGTGCATCGCATCCAGTCTTACTTGCCTCAGGACTGTAATGATCGTAACCCCCTTATACGAGCATTGGCCATCCGCACCATGTCGTATATTCCCATTCCTGTCGTCGTCGAATCACTTTCCGACCAGCTCCGGCATCACCTCAAAGACAGAGACCCGTACGTTCGTAAGACTGCCGCCATTTGCGCCGTGAAATTGTACATGGCGGACCCACGGAAAGCGGAGAAGAATGGCTTTGTGGAGCTGCTCAGAGACTTATTGCTGGACTCCAATGCAACGGTGGTTGCCAACGCCATTGCTGCATTGTCTGAAATATCAGATCGACCAGATGGCATCATGTTCAAGCTGAATATGACCACGGCCAATAAGCTGGTGGCGGCTTTGAGTGAGAGCTCTGAGTGAGTGTACCCTCATTTGCTTGAGTGGATATTCTCACCGACTCGTCAAGATGGGGTCAGATTTATATCCTTGATTCTTTGCTCCGCTTTGTCCCCGAAGTTCACGCCGACGCGGAGCTCTTAGCAGAACGGGTCGTTGTCCATCTACAGCATGCAAATTCTGCGGTTGTTCTTACCAGCATCAAAGTTCTCCTCTATCTCATGAATTATATGGATAATCGCCGGCTCATAGATTACATATGCAAGAAGATGGGACCGCCATTAGGTGAGAATGGACGATATCTGGATGCCTGTCATCTTCCCCCCCAAAGTCTCATCGTTTCATGGACAGTCACTATGTTATCTTCTGGACCAGAAGTGCAGTATGTCGCGTTGCGAAACATCCTGCTCATTGTTCAGCGACGGCCATCAGTCCTCAAAAGTGATGTCAAGGTTTTCTTCTGTAAATACAATGACCCCATCTATGTCAAACTGGCGAAGTTAGAAATTATCTATCGTTTGGCAAGGGAAGAGAACGCACAGGAAGTTCTGGCAGAACTGGAGGAGTTCGTTTTGATATTTCCCTTCTCAGCCCTTTGTCTCATCGACTCACATTGACAGATATGCTTCTGAGGTCGACATTGATTTCGTACGGAAAGCTGTTCGCTCGATTGGGCGCTTGGCTATCAAGGTGGAAGCCACGGCTGACGCGTGCATCCGCTCATTGTTGAGTCTAATCGAGCACAAGGTGACGTATGTTGTGCAAGAAGCCATCATTGTCATAAAGGATATATTCCGAAGGTATCCTGGCAAGTACGAGGGTATCATCCCCACGCTATGTCAAAATTTGGATGTTCTCGATGAGCCCGAGGCAAAAGCTTCGATGATATGGATTATCGGACAGTTTGCGAATAGAATCGAAAACGCAGACGAACTCATGGATGACCTGACCTCTAACTTCTTGCAAGAGCCTGTCGAGGTCTGCCGGTTCCCGCCATTCCAAAGTTACGATGACTTGATATTCTGTCAACCAGGTACAACTGGCTCTGGTCACGGCAGCTGTGAAATTATTTGTCTACAAGTCGTCTTCGGACACCGTCAAGGCCTTGGTGCATAAGGTCCTCAAGTGGACGACAGAAGAAGTCGACAACCCTGACCTTCGTGATCGTGGCTTCATGTACTGGCGATTATTGGCGATCAATCCTGGAGTAGCCGGAGAAATCGTGCTGGCAGAGAAACCTGCGATAACGACCGACTCTGACCGAATGGACCGAGGCGCACTAGATCAGCTCCTTCTTCACACTGGGACGTTAGGCAGCATCTACCACAAGAATCCAGAGGTTTATAATTTCTAGCTCTTCGCTTGAGCACGCAATCTTACGATGTTCACCACCGCTGTAGACTTTCATCAAGGGAGCCATAGGCAAAGCTCTTGCTGTCAGTCCTGCGCTGAATGCGCACTCAAGACAAGTGCTTGTTTCGATTCAGCGAGAACGTCCTCCAGCAGGTCCTATTGTGGTACAAGGACCTGGGCCGATCGAACCACAGGGTCAGCTATCGCAGTCGTCTGACCAATCGAAGCCAGAGCCGCCATTACCAACTGACGCTACCGCTGGCGACCTCCTCGATATTGATGACAACAGCACCCATGATGATGATGCAGACAGTGAGATGCAGAACGGAAATGTGGCAACAGGATCATTGGATCCGTACGCCAGTTTGGATACTGCGTTTGGGGCCTACGCGGCAGACGAGCCAAGACCTATGGCGAGTATGCGAGGTCCTGCGAGTAGACACGACGAAGACGACTTGCTGTTTTGATTCCCTATAACATTACCTGGATATGATATCTTCTGTGGAACTACTCGTGAATACGCCGAATCTACATGTTAAGATAGCGATACATATGAAGTGCCGATGAAGGATAGGTATGAATGCATCAGGACAAAAGCTGTTTAATAGGATCCGTGATCTTGGAGAGCCCATTCCCAGTTTTGGGTCTCAATGAATTGTAATGCTAAAGAATTTATCAGCAGCCTGGGCGTTGTAATGCAACTGGGTGTGTGCTCACCTCTCCAAGACCATACATTCGTCTATGAAAACTGATTCGAACGGCTCTCTGGTCCTTCAAGACATCCGGATCGACTGGCTCAGATCCATTGTGCGGGTTGTGGACCACTATAGGCGGATGGCCTCCCTGGATGACATGTATGGGAACCTCGTAAGCCCTACTCAATGCCAGTATCTCTGGTTCACCGCCCCACGCGCCGGTGTCTCGTATTGTAGTACAATACGCTTCAAACTCGCGGGGACTCATGAAACTGGCTTCACCGCTACCATTTTCTTGCGTGGATGGTAAAAAGGGGATGAAGTCATCGGGGTGTGACAGAATGTAATTTGCAGCGGTACGTCGGGTGGTAGAATAGTTTGCTTGCGATGCGGAGAGGATGGAAAGAAGTTCCAATTGGTCTGCAACCGCAGAAAACAGGCAGTGGCCATCGGGGGTAATCTACTTTGATGCATTAGAAGGCGGACAGATAGGTTGGGCTCGGGGAAAGACTGACCTCATGCATCTCGACACCAAGATCAGTGCACATGCGACGAATGGCCTTTTCCTCTTCCTTTGTCTCACGCTCCAATAGAGCATCTGCATCTGCGTCTATTGGCGAATGGACCTTGGCTAGTAATGCAACCTTCCTAGCCTGCGACGAAGACGTCCGCCATTAGTTGGCGATAACGTATGAGACGAAGGCAGGAACTGACCTGCCGAGCCTTGAATCTGCTTTTACTGTCACGCTTTGTTTTCTCTCCGCCGTGGGCCGCCTCGTTTGCTCGCACAGAATCAAGGACTACAGCAGACTCGTGGTGGACGCTGGCGTCTTCAAGTTTGGAGTCGAGCTGTGCTAATAGATTGTCCACGAGATCATCGTCATCGACATCATCGGACTGGCGTGTCGGGTTAGCAACAGAGGGAGGGGCAGGTTGCCTAAACTTTGTCTTCTTGGTGCCCATGCTCAACGTATATGAAATATCCAGAGGGAGGGTCTCGCGGCAGCCTGCGGTGGCAGCACCGCGACGGTAGAACAGTCGAGCCGGACCGATCAACCGTGACCTAGATCTCGGCGATCGACGAATATCATCATGATCAGCTTGTATATCAGTGCCGTAAGCTACTGGCGAAGATAAGACGAACGCCAGAGTTGAAGATTTGGGCCACAGAAATCAGAGTTATAATGGCACCGTTGAAGGCCTGGGAAGGCGCCGAGACTTAACGCTACCGCTGTGTATCCCTTGCTCCCACTGGCAGTCAATTGAGGAAGAGACTCACTAAATACCAGATCCGTAACTTTTCCTCTAACTGTGTATATTCATTCGGCCCCGCACGCAATCCATATATCCCTCTTCCGGCCGTCTGCCCTCGCCTATTCTCGTGTGTGCTGCTCTTCCAATGACCGAATCGCCCGTGTCCGAAAGCATTGGGCTTGCCTCAAAGCTTGAAGCTCTTGCCCAGCTGCCCAAGAAAGATACACGGTGGTCTCAAGTCGGATCTTCTGCCCAGGCTCTCGCCAATACTCTCCGCGTTAAGAGCCACACTGGTATGTCATTCTCTCCTTACAATGCATCTAGACCTCATACCTTTCCAACTCCGCAGACATCCATACAGCCTTGGGCGGAACACAATTGCCGCAGTCCTTGACTAGCCTCCTCAAATCTGCCACCGACGATTCCCGCGTCCCCGATGCTGCCCAATTGCCTGCAATCTATGAAATCCTCCGCGTAGCAGCTAATCTGTGCATGGACCACGGCAAGTACAACCTTTTATCACATCCCCCCCCGAAGCAGCAGCCAACGCAGGTCTCAGTACAGATGAGAATAGGTCATATCTTCTCGACGCAGAGTTCCCTCAAACCGTCGTTTCGTTGCTTGAAGGCTACGCGGACTCCATCCCGCAGGATCATCAGTTTAACATACTTCCCCTGTCAATCTTAGAACTGAGGGTCATCAAAACCTCCATCGGCGTCCTTCTTAATGCTAGCATTAATTTTGGTTCGTTCTTTGACCAGCACTCATTGATGGTGCACTAACACTATCACAGAGCCCGTCAAGTTTCGGTTAATTTCCTTGGAGGCTGCATCGACGATTATGCGACTGACCACGGCATTGTATCCTCCTGGAGCATGGATCAAAGGATCGACAGACGAGTTGTTCTCCAAGAAGGACGTTCAGCATTCAGAAGACGATGTAAAGGAGTCTTGGAAACTTCGTAGCGACCTCCTGTCCTGGGGTTTGCGGACTATATCGGAGCTCAAAGATGATTGTAATATTTCAGCTGCTCTTTGTCGATGGCCTTGCTGATCTGGTTCAATTAGCGAGAAGCCTTTTCAATCCAGATGTCCTACCACTTCTGGTCCCTTCTTTGCGATGTTTCAGCCCCCCTTATGCTCACCCTGTTGGGCTCTTCGAACAACCCTCGCCCCTACGGCGCACTCTGATCCAGACGGATTTTGAGGTCCTTGAGGATGCATGTTCCTTGTTCGAATCCCTATGCATGGATCTCGTAGACGTGCAGCTTTCTCTGGCACGTGGTATGACATTCCCAGACGAGCATGGGGGAGTGAAATGCCTAGCAGAGGTTCTGCGTTTTATTGACGAGGGTGACTACTACCCGCTTTGGTCAGACGATCCGCCAGTGGAAAAGGCTAAACGGGAGAAGTCGTTCGATCTGTGCAAGGCTGCCCTCATCAAGTCTGTCATAGAAATCGCGGGCGAAGAGAAGAACGTTGATGTTCTATGGGATGACTCCGACCCAGAGAAACCCGGTGGCGCATTTGTATCACAGATGGTGCGATGGATAAAATCCCATATGAATCTTAAGGAGCAGGACCGCGACGACCTTCTTGTTTGCGCAACATTAAGCTTGGGGAACCTTGTCCGATATGGTATGTAGCTCGACCCACTGTCTTTCGGTTTCTCTTAAAGAAGCGCCGTTTCCCCTCTTCTATTCTTTCAGAATCACATGCCACCGCTGTCGTCAGCTCGCCAATAAATCTCGGTCCACATCTAGCGACACTGCTGAAACCCGAGACCGATATGAAAGTCAAGCATGGTGTAATCGGACTGCTCAGACACTTGGCTTATGTCTCAGCAGCCCGTGCGCCACTGATTCAAGCTGGCATTATCGATAGACTTGTAGCATCCAATGTATTTAGTGAAACATCTGCGATTGCCGAGTTGGTGCAGGTCTCCGCCATTGGTGTCATTAAACACCTATGCAGTGGCAACGGTACCGATCCTGTGCCTTTCCACGCACGCTAACCACTGACCGTCTCTCCTCAGCTGATGCTTGCTATGCTCTGGTTCTGACCTCGGACAAGATATCTGACAAAAGTGGACTTCGACAGATTCTCGATGTGGTGAGGCGTTCTGATACGGTTGCCGTCAAAAGTGAGGGGACACGGGTCTTCGTCAATATTATTCGGACGCTATGGTCACAGGCGACTTCTGAAAGTGAGCAGCGTCAAGAAGCCATGGATGCTGTGGCTATCCCTCAAGTCTCTTTGGCACTCGCGCAACTCATCGGCCGCAGCAAGAAATACCCGTCACTCATCAACGAAGGGGTCGTCGCACTTGCCTTGCTGAGCTTGCATAAGTCTGGTGGTACGTTCTACGGACTTGGTGGTTGCTTTCTAGAACTTGCTCACTAATATCCGCAGCTAACGCTGTTCTTGATGCGGTCACGGCGCCTTTGCCGCAGGAGCCTCAGCAGCAGAATTTACCAGAAAACGGGACTGATATCGCGTCTCCTATCACGGGCCCTAGCCGAGCCTTGGATATGCTCTTGTTCGTCTTCAAAACACCAGGCAGCCGTTTCCCCGAGGAACTTCGTGTCAATATCTGTGCGCTGCTCGGACAACTTGGCCGGGAAAGTGGAGTCACGCAGGAGAGGACGCCGGAACTTTCGAAGGTTCAAGGAGAGACCCGGCCAATATTGGAGGGGGTAGCCAACACTGAACAGGTCACGAGGCTGAAGTCGGCGGCTTGTAGAGCATTGCAGATGTGGGCTAGGAAATGAATCCAGGTCTACGGACCTGCAATCGTTGAGACTTCAGTGTAAGATTCTTACTGTTCAAGCGCTTCAGTCCTGCTAACTCGTACTTGACAGCACTACTCACCACCGCCAGATTCAGGGATTCCTGTTTCATTACATCACTTTTTTTTGCCGAAAGGAGCCCGACTGTAAACAGATATGCTGATGGGGTTGTTGTCGGGGGACAGCATCCCTGGACAATCTAGATCTGAACTACGTGTTGCAGACAAGCCGAGAAAAAACGAGTCAGCCTTCTGGACGTTGCCGTCAATGCGTCAACATACAGCTACCATATACGAGGCCATGGCATACGCCTTCGCATTGTTGACTGGAGTGCATGTATATATTCGCATACAGTTGATTATCTCATACCGCATACAGTCGGTACCTCAGCCGGTTCATGCGGTATGAGATCATATGCGAGAGGAGATTTGTCACAAAATGTGACACCTGCGTAACATGTCATGCGTCGCCAACTGCTGCTTCGTCTATTGGAGCTGTTGTACTTTAAGAGTGTAATTAACTGTTCTAGTTAATATGTAGGAATGTATCAAGAGTAGTCTGCTTCAGTGAAGCAATTTCTAGATAACGGAAATAGGCTCGAAGCTTCCTCAGCTGGTTCTGTAAGGCCTGTTGGAATAGCAAACTAGCAGATGCATGCACACGCATATTTGTTTTCAGCTGCACACTGTAGTTTCGAGCTTTCCTTTGTTGATTCCTAGAGTAGATATCTTTCCCTCAGTTATTCTGGGTATGCTTGACTGAGGTGAGAAAGTTATCTTTACTATCACTTTATTATTACTTATAGATACTACAGTTTGTGTGCTAGGTAACTAATATACACACTCTGTTGTAAATCCCAGCAAGCTATCACAGCAGTTTCAGTCAAGCATACCCAGAATGACTGAGGGAAACATTTCCACACCAAAAATGGTTGAAAAAAGGTTTCAAACTGTACAGTACTGACAAATCCGCAGCGTGCGGCTGAAAACAAATAACAGCGTACAGTAACAAATATGTGTGCGTACATGGGCTGGTTTGCTTTTCCAACACATTCTGGGTATGCTTGACTGGGTTTGTGTGCTAGCAATCTGGGATTTACAACATTAGGGCCAAAATTTACACTCAGAAAACCAATTTCAGTTATATATAAGCAATCTGGTGCCGCATATCCACCCTAACCTGGTATGAGTTATGAGATATCAGATTTCTCGCATAATTTAGCGGGTACCAAGTCGGTGACCCGGCAAGGCTATGCGCCATGAGATCTTATGCGACATGAGGTTATGCGGTACGAGATAGTCAACTGTACTTCGTTGTGGCGCAACGCTGGTCAAGTGCTAGTAGCACCGACCTATACAGGGCCGAGCCGAACTAGTTGATATCATGTTAGTCAAAAAGCATGACCGGGGGCCGGCGTCTCTAAGGATACGCTGCAGCTAGATGTAAAGCGAATTACCCATGGGTATGTTCCGCGCTCACGTGCCAGTAGCATCCCGGCTATAACAGTAATCACTGGCGCAGCCAATGATCCTGCCCAGTTTTCCAAAGATACTTACCGTGGCAATTGTGGTACCGAATTCAAGTCACCTCCGCCCACAATGAGCACGGTGACAGTAGAGGTCTCGAATTGGGTGGCCACCATTACGCTAAACCGGCCAAGCTCCTTGAATTCAATCAATATGGAAGGCAGGGAGCCTTTCATTTTTTCTCAGTCGTATGCCTTGGCGAACTGACATTGGCAGATTACGAGGCGTTTGCACTCGCTCTGATGGATATAGACCGCAGGAGTGACGTTACAGTGACGCTTTGGAAAGGTGAGCTTTGGCCAGCTATTATCATAGCACGATCTCTGGAATTCCGACGTCGAAAGCCACGGGAAGGTGGTTTTGCGCGTGCGTGTACTTTTTCTGATCGTTTCGAGAGAATGAGACGGCTTAGGACATTAACAGCGGAACAAACGTCAAAGCGGATATGGTTGCAAAACCTTCCGTTCGACATCAGTTCTTGGAAACTGTGGCTCCCGTCAACACGGACGTCAGCCGAGCGGTACGTGAGCAGTGCTTCGCGCATGATTGTCTTTGTTTTCCATTGTCACAATCTTCTTACTGACGTAGTCACCTAAAAGCTTTACATGCATAGTAAAGTGTTGGTGGCTGCACTGAACGGACCAGTAATGGGTGAGTTCGCGGCCTTTGCTCCTGAAGGTCAATCTTGAATCTAAAATTTGTTCCTAGGAATCGCGGCTGGTCTGTGATTCCGAATTAAGACACCGTCCAAAAGAAATTTACAGAGTCACGCAGCATTCCTAGGATACTTTGACTTCATCTACTGCATGCCCAATGCATGGCTTTCTTGTCCGTTCACGTTTTTAGGTACGAGCCATATTTTCAGAGGCCTTGCGGCCCTAAGAAACGAACACCGACATACTATCAAGGTCTTGCTTCCGAAGGCGGTGCTAGCGTCAGTTTCGTCAACCGCAGTAAGCAATAGCCTTTTTGAGCATATTTCGCCGTAGTGACAATGGTATACAGTGGGACTTGCGAAAGCAAACGAGGTCTTGATGCTGAGTAAGAAACTGACAGCGGAAGAGTTGCTTGCTTGCGGTTTTGTCAAGTGAGTGCTAAATCGTCATCGTATTACCGCTTTTCGCCCCTCTGACCGTGACCATGTAGCAAAATACTCCCTCAGCAGTCTGTGGAATCCTTCCACCAAGCAATAGACAGACTCCTGCTTGAAGAATTTTCCAATCTCGACCATTCTGCGGTGCTGATGGTGAAAAACCTGATGAAGACTGGGTGGAGAGAAAAGAATGACCCCGATGCGGTGAATTTGAGAGAGAGCTATGCGCAAGCCGCTCGGCTACAAACGGGTATCCCCGGGAGTCGTTTTGCAATGGTGGCGAGAAAAGAGTTGCGACACAAGTTATGAAGGATGTAGAGATGTTCCCGTGTGGATCGGTCCTTGCCGTTCATATATTATCAACTCTAAGCACAAGTCACATGATTCAGACTACCAGTCTGCGAAATTGATTCATCAGCCGGAAGCATATACGAAGAGGATAGGTACGGCATCAGCAGATGCAGGAATCGGACGATTGAGGCGCTTTATAAGGATGTCTGTAGTGTTGCATGTACTACTTCGTGAAGTAATTGATTGATAACCGTGCAGATGGCAGGTACGTAAGCTGGATATGCAAAGACTGTTTATGCTTGGCGCTTGTTACCAATTGGCTCGAGTATACCAGGTTCAAAAGTCTCTCGGTTACTGCAGTGTACACAACATCCGTATCAGCATGTCATCGCCTATGACCTAACTTATCCGTATTTATCTTCTCGCTTACAGATAGGCACCGCATTATGCTTCAAGCCATAGGCCTGAGCTTCAAGCCCAAAGCCCTGGTAAATATAAAAACTGCGACACCTCCTTCCCCCTAATGCTCAGGTACTTCTCCATCCTCATACTTGCCAGTGCAATTATATCTTTCCGATATCTGTCTTCCGATAGATATAGTTCTCTCTCTGAATCTAACAAGACTAGCGACCCTCAATCGATCGACGACATGGCGGCTGGTTCAATATCTAGGGGCGTAATCAAAAAAGTATTCGCAGTCGAGACACCAGAGGTACGCGTCTGGTCTCCTGTGTGTGGTTATTCGTGTGTATTCATGTTAGTATAGGGTGCTGGTGCACTCGTCCGCAGATCCCTTGGTTCCGTGTCCCTCCGGAACCTGACACCTTTCTTGATGCTGGATCACTTCCACGTGTCCAAAGATGCTGTGAATAATATCACGGCACCCCTCTTGGCACACCATCTAACAATGTAATGATTAGGGCTTCCCTGATCATCCTCATCGAGGACAAGCAACAGTGACCTACATGATTGAAGGGTGAGCATTAAAGACTTGGGTTCAGTCACTAGTGACTAACTCTATTGTCAGCTCGAGTAAACATGAAGATTCTGCAGGACATACTGGAGTCATTAAGACTGGCGGTGTCCAATGGATGTGTGCGGTATGTATTCTCCAGCTTACTGCGATATTCATTCTTACCTTTTTGTCGCAGGGTCGTGGAAGTGAGTAGAAGGACTACTCGGGAGATACGGGCCTGACATCTAGTGCAGTCATCCATGCAGAAATGCCTGTACATGCTAAAGGACAACCGGAGCCTCGCGGTTTGCAGCTTTGGGTAGATTTGCCAAAGAAGGTATGCCCTCTCGATGATCACTACTGTTCATATTATTCATTATCCGCCCATTAGTACAAGATGATGGTATGTACCTTGGTATCCGATTCAGTCTAAGACACCTTTCAT